>PISW01008876.1:0-43737 GCA_004023785.1 Mungos mungo | reverse complement strand
TTGTTTTCCAGAGCGGCTGCACCAGTTTACATTGCCACCAACAGTGCAAGAGGGTGCCCATCTCTCCACACCCTCTCCAACATCTATAGTCTCTTGCTTTGTTCATTTTAGCCACTCTGACTGGCGTGAGGTGGTATCTCAGTGTGATTTTGATTTGTGTTTCCCTGATGATGAGTGATGTTGAGCATTGTTTTATGTGTCTGTTGGCCATCTGGATGTCCTCTTTGGAGAAGTGTCTGTTCATGTCTTCTGCCCATTTCTTCACTGGATTATTTGTTTTATGATTGTGAAGTTTGATCAGTTCCTTGTACATTTTCGATATTAGCCCTTTATCTGATATGTCATTTGCAACTATCTTTTCCCATTCTGTCGGTTGCCTATTCGTTTTCTTGATTGTTTCCTTTGCAGTGCAGAAGCTTTTTATCTTGATGAAGTCCCAAGGGTTCAGTTTTGCTTTAATTCCCTTGCCTTTGAGGATGTGTCGAGTAGGAGATTGCTGCGTTGGAGGTCTAGGAAGTTTTTTCCTACTTTCTCCTCTAGGGTTTTGATGGTTTCCTGTCTCACATTCAGGTCTTTCAGCCATTTTGATTCTATTTTTGTGTATGGTGTTAGAGACTGGTCTAGTTTCATTCTTCTACATGTTGCTGTCCAGTTTTTCCAGCACCACCTGCTAAAGAGGCAGTCTTTTTTCCATTGGATACTCTTTCCTGCTTTGTCAAAAATTAATTGACCGTACATTTGTGGGCCCAGCTCTGGGTTCTCTATTCTATAGAATGGAATAGAATATAATCACTTTAAATGTGAATGGTATACATACACCAAGTAAAAGACAAAGACTGGCAAAGTGAATATAAACATCAAACCCCAACTATATGTTGTCTACAAGAAACCCATTTCAAATATAAAGGTACAGATAGATTAAAAGTAAACAAATAGAGAAAGCTATCCCATGCCAATATTAATCAAAAGAAAGCTAGAGTACCTATATAATATCACAGAAAGCACAATCCAGAATGAGGAAATACACCAGTAAAAAGAGGAAACATTCCATGATAATAAAGGGGCAAATTCTCCAAGAAGATGTAACAACCCATAACATGTATGCACCTAATGACAAAGTGTCAAAATAAGTGGGACAAAAACTGATAAAACCACAAAGAGGAACAGATAAATCCACTATCACAGTTTGGTGATTTCAACACACCTCTGTCAGATCCAGCAGCCAGAAAACCAATAATGATACAGATGAACTGAATAGCACCATCAATCAACTAGATGTAATTGACATTTATTGAATATATCATTTAATAACAGCAGAATACACATTCTTCTCAATTTATATAGACTATTCACTAAGATAGACCACACTGTGAATCATAAAGTGCAACTCAAAAAATTTGAAACATAGAAATCATTGAGTTTTATCTCAGACCAGTGTGAATTAAAGTAGAAAGCAACACAGAAAGATAGCTAAAATATCGGGGCGTCTGAGTGGCTCAGTCAGTTGAGTGTGGACTTCTGCTCAGGTCATGATCTCACCGCTCTTAAGTTTGAGCCCCACATTGGGTTCTGTACTGACACTCAGAGCCTGGGGCCTGCTTCAGATTCTGTGTCTTCCTCTCTCTTTGCCCCTACCCTGCTTGTGCTTGCTCTCTCTGTCTCTCAAAATAATTAAACATTAAAAAAAAATTTTTAAATAACACACTGCCACCATAGGAATCTAGAGAGTGAAGAGAACATAAGACAGAAACATGTAGAATAAAGGATATAATAAAAGTTAAAACATAAATCAATGACATTCAAAACAAATCAATGCAACCAAAAGCTGGTTCTGTGGAAAAGAAATAGAATTGATAAACTTCTATACAGCATAGCTGAAAAAAAAGGAGAGAGTATAAATTATTAATATTGGAAATTGGAATCATCACTACTGATCTTTTGTCCATTAAAATGACCATAAAATTATGCTGCAAATGACTCCGTGCCTCCAAATTTGATAATTTAAATTAAATTCACCAATTTCTATAAAGACACACTTTACCAGAAGTTTGTGTGCCAAGGACATAAACTCTTCTTCACAAGAGAGTTAATCTAATTGGCTATATCTATTAAAGAAATTGACTCAAAGATCAATACTCCTTCCCAGAGAAAGCATACAAAGTTTTCATTGATGAATTCTACTAAATAGGTAAGTAAAAGATTATAGTAGTTTTCTATAACTTCTCCCTGAAAATAGAAGAAAAGGAACATTTCCTAACTCATTCAAGGAGATAGATATTACCCTAACTAAAACAACTGAATAAAACAAAGACATCCCAAGAAACGAACATTAAAGACCAATATTCTTCTGAATACTGGGAAATTTTTCAAAGAAGTTTAGAATATCAAATCCAGCAATGTATAGAAAGAATTATAATCAACTGCTACTTATTCATTGTACAGTTGGTTCAAGATACAAAAAGTAATATAATTCATCACACCAACAGGCTAAAGAAAAATCATATAATTATATTAAAAATGTAAAGAATTTTATTAAAACCAATGCCTGCTCATACATAATAAAAACTCTCAGAAAGCCAAGAGTTGAAAATAACATTTCTCAACTTGATTTAAAAATGTTGACAAAATCTTATAGCTTAGCATCACATTTAATGGTTAGAAATTAAATGTTTTCCCCCTAAAATTGGGTACAAAGCAGGATGTTCTCTCTCACCACTCTTATTCAAGATTGTATTAGAATGCCTAATTAATGCAATAAGACAAAAAAAAGGAAAAAGAAGAAGAGGAAAAATAACAAAAGAAGGAAAGAAAGAAAGAAAAGAGAGAAAGAAAGGAAGGAAGGAAGGAAAGAAGGAAGGAAGGAAGAAATGGCATATAGATTGGGAAGGAAGAAATAAAACTGTGTCCATAAATCACATCATTGTCTATGTGGAAACATGCAAAATTGACAAAACAAACCTTCCAGGAACTAAGAAGTGATTACAGGAAATTTTCAAGATACAAAGGGCTAACATGTAAAATTAATTACAATAGAACCATAACGGACAATTAAAATTTGAAATTAAAAACACAATATCATCTACATTAGCAGCAAAATGCTGAAATGCTTAGGTACAAATCCAACAAAATATATACAAGATTGACGTGAGAAAAACTATAAACATCTGATAAAAATTCCTAAATAAATGGAAAGATATTTTATGATACTTTATTTTATGATATTTTATGAGAATTATAATTAATTCTCTGCAACTACGTAATTCAAAAAGAACCTTTAGAGAAGGATGTGGGGTTTGGGACAGGAAATGCTCCTTTAACTACTTGTTTTTATTTGCTCACATGTCTCTTATGCATTAGACTAGACCCACGTGGAAGGAAGACAATATATTCTATCAATCCCTGAGTACCCTGCTGCTAGCAAAGTGCCTAGGCCAGACTAAATAAATGTTTATATTAGGAAAAATGAGTATGTATTTGGGGAGATTATTCAACTCATGGAAAATAGTGTTGCCTAAATAGATGGACTTAAAAACAAGATTAGTTGAAATTCCAATGTAAACATAGAAAACAGAATTATACATGCAAAGAATAGAGTGGCCAAAACCAATAATATATTCTCTGCTAACCTTCAAAAATGGGAGCATTTTAAAGTCATGGGATATTTAGTGATCTCAATGAGATTTGGACTGATAGTCTTGGGACACCTGTTTCACTGAGTTTCAGGTGGCTCTGAGTTGAACCATAGAATGAATGTTAAGACTGATAAATCGCCAAAATTATAAAGGATTTTGGCATAGAGATAAAAGATCAGGTGAGGAGGCTGAGAGCAGAAATCTACCCTGTGGTAAATAAACTGGACCATCACAGCGTGACCTTGGGAATTCATGGATTTAGCTGACAATGAGCCAGCCTGTTGGGGTGGTAGTGCTGGGAAGTGGCTCTCTTTCTCGAGTGGAAATGTTAGAATATCCCTCAAGTCCAAAGTCTCTGGAAGCTGGGCAGCTGCCCTTCCAGTCAGTCCTACAAACAGCTGGAGCTCCTATCAAGGCAGCCAGGTTCCCCAAGGTCTATTTCCTTACCGCCATGTCCACTTTCTCAGGCCTGCAGAATTAGAAAAGAGGTCGTCAGATGGGTAGCGGTTCTTGCATCAAGAACTCAGACTGTGCCCAGCAGATGCCCTGGCCTGGTGTGCATCTCTATAGGATAAGGAGGGTATGAAGGCAGTCACATTGGCATTTTTGCACCTCTGTCTCCCTGACCTTGGCCTAGTGAGTTTTCTCTTTTCTCAGTAAAGCATTTCTTAATCTATGCTGTGTGATGGTATGATGTGGAGGAGTTTGTTCTGCCCTCTTGCATGACGGATGGTAGCCCTGGAGAGACCCACCTGATACGGCATATGTTCGGCCTTCCCCGGGAGCTATAGTTATCAGATACTGAGTGACACTGACTGTTCTTTTCATACTTCATCCTACTTCAGGTTGTTGTTTTTGCTAGAGTCTGGCAACCTGTGAGCACCTTCCAGGGAATAAACACAAGTTCTAACGATAGCTGTGCATGCTTGAGTAAAGAGTGGAGGCTCACTAGCAGTGTGCAGATGGATACATGGCCTCCAATAAGGTGGAAAAAGCATATCCTTCCTCTTCCATTTGTCTTTGAAACTTCCAAATTTCATGGAAGGGGATTTCTGATTAACTATTGGTTAGTTTATCCAGTCTGTGAATTGAACTGGAACAAATATCCATTTATTTAGTTTAATGAGTATTATGAAGCACAATATTTTTTTTCCTTTATGTGCCTTTCAGCTATTCTGTTCTTTATGTTTTATTTGGATAATATAAGCATTAACTATCATATTAAAGAATTGCTGCGTTTGGCTCAGTCAGTTAAGCATCTGACTCTTGAATTGGGCTCAAGTCATGATCTCACGGTTGTGAGATTGAGCCGTGTGGGGCACCGCACTGTTTGCAACCTCTCTCTCTCTCTCTCAAAATAAATAATCATCTTTAAAAAAGACAATTGCTAGACTTAAGAATTTGAGAGAAAATTTATTTCATCACGTTGTACAGGAAATAATTCTTTATATCAATGGGACTGTCAGCAACATTCCTTAATGAGAAAACAATGGAACAGAGACTCCTTTAGAAAATCTTCAGAGAGTGGATTTCAAACTTTTGTCTTTCAAAATTTAATGGAAATAATACACTTTTCTCTTTGATCACTCATGGATTACTTAGCCCTTTTTTGTTAGTCTTTGAAAATCCTCCAGTGTAATTTCCATTATGTTCTTAATACCTTTAGACATTAGAGAGATTAAAGGAAAGAGAAATGATTTTTTTCTCTCTTCTCTGTATCAGGTATATTAAATTGTTCGGGGGTAGCTTAAGAAAAAATAATTGGGAGAGGCTACATTTACCAGAGTTAAATAACTTGACCATGATGTAATTTTCAACAGTGGAACTATTCAAACATTTGTCATATTTGACTATTTGTTATAACTGCAAGTTGGCTTGTTATTTAAAAAAAATAGAAAGATATGTAACCCAGTAATAAGATGAACTTGCCAAGATATTCTTATTCCCTGTTGGGAGAGAGAGGAAAACGTCAGATAATGTTACGATAGTTCTAAGAAGACTTCCATTCATATTAGCTTTCTAAATTCAAGATATCAACTCTGCAAATTAAACATATACCAAGTGAAATTGATTTTCTATGTTAAAAAAAACTTAGTTTACTTTAATATTTCAAAGTGACCAGAAGGAGGCATTGCTGGTTTCCTGGCTTTCTTTTTGTTTTTCCTCTTCTACTCTTCTCTCATTTTGCATATACAGTTTTTTCTTCTGCTTTTTTTCCCCTTTCATTTTATACTAGTAAATACATCATTCACTAAAAATGGACCACAGAGCATCTCTTATTTTTTCATTATTTCAAAACCAAAGTAAATTTTGTTCTAAAGTGTTTTATAGTAATACTGAAATAGCATCTATACTAATCTTATCTAAGGTGATTGGTCACTCAATTTCATTGCCCAAACTAAGTTGAATACCAACATAAACTACTTTTCAAAAATATATGGATAAAGGCTAACTCTGTTTCATATTAACTTTTCCTTACCTTTGTTATAACATTGTATGTGTACAAACATATATACCAATCCTTAAGTGTACGCACAATAAACATTTACAAGGTGAATCACAGATGAAGAAACAAACCAGCACCTCAAGAGACACTATTTTCTCTTCCAGGACATATCCTCACCTCTTCCCAAAGGTAAATTCAATCTCTGCTTTGCTTGTATTGAATTGACTTTGCTAGCTTCTGTAATTTAAAAAAAATGAAGTCTTAGAGTATATATTCTTTTATATCTTGATTCTTTCAGTACTATGCTTGTGTAAGACTCATCAGTGTTCATGTTTGAAACAGTAGTTCCCTCTCTTTTGTTGCTGTATATCATTCTATTTTATAATATATGACAATTTACAAATTCATTCTACTGTTAATGCATATTTTGGATATTTTTAGTGTGGAACTATTGCAAATATATATAAACATTTCTACTGGATAAACATCTAGGAGTAAAATTGTTGATTCATAGGGAATGTATAGGTTCATTTACTTGATATTGCCAACAGCTTTACAACTGATTCTACTAATTTTCACTGCAAACTAGCAGGATATGAGAAAGCAAGTGTTTTATGTTATCCACAAAACTGCATACTGAATATTTCAATTTTTTAATTTTAGCTACTTTTTTATTAGTGTGTAGTGGTGTTGCATTATTGTCTTAGTTCAGATTTCCTTAATAACTGATGAGATTGAGCACTTTTTAAATATGTTTCTTGGCCATTTAGATATCTTGCCCATCTAAATTCTTGTTTAATTCTTTGACCATTTAAAAAAAACACTTTTTTATTCTTTTTTTAAAGTTATTTTTTAATGTTTATCCATTTTTGAGAAGAGAGAGAGGTAGAGAGAGGCACAGAATCAGAAGCAGGCTCCAGGTTCCAAATTGTCAACACAGAGCTTGATGTGGGGCTTGAACCCTTGAACTGCAAGTTCATGACCCAAGGCAAAGTCAGATGCTTAACTGACTGAGCCACCCAGGTGCTCCTCTTATTCTTTTTTTAAATCGATTTGTAATTATTTTAAATTCTGAATATTAGTCTTTTGTTCAATATATATTGCAAATATCTTCTTTCATTTTGTGAATTGCATTTTAACTTGTTTAATGGCATATTTTGATAAAAAGTTCTTAACTAAGTCCAACTTACGGATTTTTTTTATGGTAGTACTCTGTGTGTCCTACTTCAGAAATCTTTTCCTATCTCAAAGTTGTGAAGATAATCGCTTATTTTATACCAATTTTGTTTTACCTTCTACCTTTAAATATAAATTAACAAGAAAATTATTTTTTATATGGATGATACTTGTAGTGGTCAACATTCTTAATTAATTAATTAATTAATTAATTTAAGATTAATTTTTGAAGTACTCTAATACACTTTGTATTTTAGAGAAGTTTTCGGCTGACAGAAAAATTGAGTAGAAAGAATAGAGTCCCCATATAGTCCCTTCCCCAAGCCCTCTAGACTCCTCTGTTATTGACATCTTTCACTGAAGTAGCACATTTGTTACAATTGGTAAGCCAATGAAATACTGCAATAATATAATTACTGCAATAAGGTCTATGGTTTACATTATTGGATTTCTCTCCTTCTGCCCCTCCCTGGCTTGCAGTCTCTCTCTCTCTCTCTCTCTCTCTCTCTCTCTAGCTCTCTCTCTCTCTCTCTCTCTCTCTCTCTCTCTCTCTTTATCTCTCTCAAAAAATAAAACAAAATTAATTTTTTTTCAAATATTTTTATGTATGTAATTGTATGTAACCAAGGAAGATGGATAATTCAGTTTGGTATAAAATTCCAGATAAATGTGGTGAGGTTATTGTAAAGGATGGGTAACTAGTAGAGTCTATATTTTGAGAGTTATTATAAAAATACAGGAATTAGTGACACAGAATAGCTGGCCCAAATGTTCTCTTTTTTTTTTTTAACTTTATTCATTTTTGAGAGACAGAGAGATAGAGCACAAGTGAGGGAGGGGCAAAGAGAGACACAGAATCTGAAGCAGACTCCAGGCTCTGAGCTGTCAGCACAGAGCCCGATGCAGGGCTTGAAATTATAAACCATGAGATCATGACCTGAGCCAAAGTCGGTAGCTTAATCTACTGAGCCACCCAAATGCCCTAGGCCCAAATGTTCTGGATGGAACTTTTGCATCTAATTGATTTAATTTGAATTGTTTCAACACTTGAAGGAAAAGATTTGGTCTGGTTAGCTTTTCATATTACATCTTAATGGTATAGAACCCAAAAGAAATGTGGATCTTTTTCAGGAAAAGCTAAAAAGTAAAATAAAGAGTAAATATTTATCTCTAAGATCAGTATCGATGTTCACATCATGACATCAGATTTTAACTTCCTAACATTGGTATTCTCTCCAATTTTCAATTACCTTCCAAACATGTCATGAGCAAAATACAGATCAGGGTTACTCAGTAACATCACTATTAACATTTTGACTGTCAACCTATTGACAAACAATTTCCTATGAATCATAGAATGTTTAACATCTATCCATTAGATTCCAATAGCTCCTTCTACCCCCAACTTGTAACAAAGGAATTATTTCCAGATAGTGCCAAATATCCCCTGAAGGGCAAATTTGCTGTTTCTTGAAAACCGCTGGTATAGATTGAGGCTTGATGGAATCTGTCTATTTGAAAGCTGTCTTTGATTATTTGTTTTTAAGTGAAAAATGCCTCTGCTGTTGATGAGAGAGAGACTTGTATTTATGTTTTTAGATTTAATGTTTCCAGCTGGGCTCCATAGTAACCCCATTTTTGTATCTAGATGTACAAACATGTGAGATATATGACCTCCTAGACTTTCTGCTACATGGATTTTTTTCAGAAAAAACTCTTAAAAATGAATCTCAGTAGGTTTATAGTTTATAAATATTTTGTAGCTGAATAACCTACATTCAATCTAGATATCTTTGAAGACAAGAAGTGGAAAGGAGGGGTGAAAGGTTCAGGGAGGAGTTCTCAATAAAAAAATTTAAAAAATATTTTTAAAAAATTTCAGATACATATTTAACCATTGATATTAACAGAAAATTCCTTGAATAAATGAATTTTCTTAACTCATAATTTACCTTTATAATTAATAAATTATTCCTTTTTTCTATTTAATGTAGCTTTTTAATTTTAAGATTCTGTTATTTCAAAATGCTACCTTTCTCTGGTTTGACATTTATAATCCAGTTCTTCATTGAAGGAGATATTTCATTTATTTTGCATCTGAAAGATATGAACTATCCTGGATCTATTTATGAGTTCCTTAAACTACTTAATCATAATTGGCTGAAATATTTTTATAAAGTTGCATTCAGGTTGAGTTTGACAAGCCTGTGAATTACAGAACAGTTATTCTTAATCTAAACAATTATCAGTCTATGGAAATCAAGCACAGCTTGAGGCCAAGTTGTATGAGAAGGTTAATGCTCAGACCCTTAACTGTGTGGACTTTTCTTACTCAGATATTCCTGGTGTGACAAATAAAGACAGTGGCCAGTAATCTCAGCAGGCTCTTAGCGAACACTTCTCTGGAACATGTAATTTTCCTCAGCATTTAGCCTCTATGAGGGAAGAGTCTGAAGAGCCCTTAAAATCCACCTTTCATTTTAAACATTAGTTGGCTGAAGCTCATACAGGAAAAATGACTCACTCATAGTCTGACAGCTGGCTGATTGGTAGAACTAAAAAGGTCAGAATTTGTATTTTCTGTGTTTCTGATTCCCGGTCCATGTCTATTTCTTCTAGACCTTTCTGCAGGGCACAGGAGGCAGTCTGGTATGTGACCCACTCAGTCAGGAATTCTAATCAGGAGTTTCCTTCAGCAGAGAATGTCCAGTCCCACCCCAGCCGGCAGGGCGGTGAATCCTTGCAGGTCCGTTCCTGAGGGAGGGAGAGAGAGTAGGGCAGGAAGGGGAGCACAGAGAGTGAGGCAAGACAAGCGATTCTGATCAAGCCATTTATTAAGAAAATAATCCACACCTATATAGGATTTGGGGCAGGAAAGTGACCCAGGTTGGTTGCCAGGTAACAGAGTCAAATGATTATTAGAAAAAGGGGAAACCGAAACTGAAACTCCCAACACAGCATCAAAAGGAGCGCCCAGACTTTAGTCTGCAATACTGGGCAGGGGAAGATTAACGCAGCATAAGCCCGAATGCGGTTGATCTTTTGTTCATTTTGGCTTTTCTCGTCTGGCCCAGTATGACTGTCTCTGAATCCTGGACCAGGAAATGCACTCTCCTAGCCTCCAGATGTAAATCCTGGTTTTTTTTTTTTTTTGGTCGCTCCCTGGAGAGCGATATATTCTTGCCTGAGGCGGCCAAAGCTCGGCAGCTCCCAACAAGAGAAGTCCAGAGACAGAAAAAGCCAAGCAAAAATATCCAGAATGCAACACTACATTTCCCTGGAAAATTAAAATGAAGAACATAAATGTATCAAGAAAATGCAACCTTCCCTCAAAAAGGGCCAAGAGAAAAGGAAGACGAACATGACTAATGGGGGAGCAAAATGGGTTGGTGATTATGGGGGCCTATTGGAATGTCAGGAGAGACCGAATGTGGATTCTTTGCTGCTCTAATTATCTTAGGTCCTCAGGTAACCTTAAGTGATGGAAAAACACTACAAGGTCACATAGAAATCCATTCAATAGGAAATTATAGGCATATAGGAAGAGTGCCTGCTTCATCACATTTATATCAGGGTCTTGGTAGGCCTAATAAAAAATGGAGAAATAAAAAGAAAAGAAAAAAGAATAATTCTTCTTACCTCTATAGCTAAAAAACATGTGTCTCTCAGTTAGAACAGCTGTTACATGAAGCACTACAAAACTTTATAATCCTTAGTGGAGCATGAGGATTCTCAAAGAAACACTCAAAACACCTGAAATAAAACAGACAAAAGTGTTAGGAATTTTGTAATAACACAGAAAGGAAATGACTTTATACTAGCTTTCTGTAATGTTGTATATCCTATGTCAGAACCAAAAGTGGCTGTACACCCCAAACAAACAAAAATTGTATCAATAAATATACCCTAAATAAGTTCACATAGCTGAACATTTGATAAGGTATCTGAGTATTTGGCCGAATTTCCCCCATCAAACTGAAATGTAAGGTATAGTGATTCAGTTGCAGAACTATTCACATTTTTAATTTTTTATAACCAAACATGATCACTGCCATGATTAGATCATCAATTTCTAGTGTTAACCTTAAAAGTAAAACAGGAAATATGGGTTTATTCAGCAATAGCAGAGAATTGCAATCTATGACAAGCAAGCTAGGGCAAAAGCATAGCCAAGTTCAAAGAAAAAAGCAGAAGACTGCTCTTAAATAGAGAAAGGGGGACATTGGGAAGGATGTTATAAACAGTTCATTGGAGTAATCTAGGAGTTGGAAGTATTGTGACTTCTCATCGGTTGAATTATGACAGTCTCTCATTGGCTGGGCTGTTGCTAGGGTGGAGGAAAGCCTGTCTTCCCCCTGCTGGTACAGTAAAGTAGTATTTATACACCTGCAAGGTGGGTCTGCAATTGATGAAGAAGGGTAGGGCATGAGAGCTCCTCCTGCTGGCCTCCCCACTGCATTCTAAATGAGATTTCCTTTTGTTAACTTTCACATTGGTATCAAGGTCATTAAGGAAGTTGGCCTTTGGCAAATTATTGATTGATGGAATTCATTGATAACTACTTGTCAATAATGATTTGGTGAGTATAATTTAACTTACACATCAATAAGTTCAAGTATCAAGGATAATATTTGAGACCTGTTTTTCCCAAATAATTAAAGGACAGAAGGTGAAATAAATGCCAGATCAGAATAATTAAAACCATTAAAATGAAAGCCTTCTGCTCATTAGGGTCAGTAAACTTGATAATGTAGCAGAGCTGCTGCACAGTGTAGCATATACACTTTCATTACTGAAAATATCCTAAATATTAGCACCATCTGTCATTTTAGAAGTTATAAAATTCTCATCAATAAAGTGCTATTTAATGTTCCCTATAGTTCTGTGTGGAAATACACAAAAATATATGTAGTCTTTGTCCAGACACAGAACTCCTTAAAAACACTTGACATTTCCTGAGTGATAGGAGTGTTTTTGTAATTCAATAAGCCCACTTCTCCCATCATACCTGAGTTTATGCTAATGAGGTGACTTTGAAAGAGGTTTCCAGGTAGCCTCAAGACAGGTCTGTTAACAATAAAGACCGGGTGGTTAAAGGGTTGGAATTTCCAGCCCCACGTACCAACCTTCCGGGAAGGGGACCAGGGCTGGGGTCTATAAAACGTAAATAAAATTTGGAAAGTTTCCAGGTTGGTAAATACATTGAGGAGCAGGGCGAGTGGCACAACCAGAGAGGGCATGGAAGCTCCCTGCCCCTTCTCCCATTCCTTGTGCTGTGCATCACTTTCATTTGTCTGTTCCTGAGTTACATCTTATACTAAACTGGTAAGGGTAAGCAAACCATTTTCCAGAGTTCTGAAAGCCATTCTAGCAAATTATCAAAAGTGAAGAGAGAGTCATGGAAACCCTCAATTTATAGCTAATTGGGCAGAAGTGTAGGTGACAACAGATACTGGAAATGGGGTAATCTTTTGGGATTAAGCCCTTAAGCTGTGGGGTCTGCACTAACTCTGAGTAGTTAGTATTGTTCGACCCTACCCTCTCGGGTTAAACCGGACCCTAAAATACCAACCATTATTTCACTCGCCCACTCCCATTCTGGTAAATAATTAAAGGTTGAGCAACTGGGCCCTGGAAGACCCTAAGAATGTAACTCTGATAACGAACATTGTGACCTACTTGTTTTTCAAGATTCTGTTAAGCCACCCCACCCTGTTAGTAAGACTTGGCTGAGGCAAAGTCCACAGGTGAAAGTCACCTACTCATCCCATCCCCCTCCCCGTGGCATCTTATGTGTCTAACTATGATTGGTCTTTTTAAAAGACTAAGAACTTTAAAATAATAGGTTCCCACCAAAACTAATGTCTGTGTATTACAATGTAATTGGCTACAATGAAATGCTGTAAATTGTAATTGGTTAACTACATGATGACCCATTTTGCCTTGCCAAAACCTTTAAGAACCCTGAGCTGCTCAGCGGGGCTGTCTTCAGACCAACTCTATTTGTGTTCCTGGATTCTACTCTCGGTGACTCGCCCTGGGAAAAAAAAGGTCTAACAGTATGAAAATTGAATTGAATTGAATTGAATTGTAGGACATCCAGTTGGTATCTGGAGAGTTGGAAAATTGGTGTGTATGGGGTATATTCCCCTCTCCAAACCCACATATTTGGCATTAGAAATGTGAATAAAAGTGGTTCAGGTAGGCAGGGCAATATCACTTTTTTTTTATAGTAACAGAAATAAAGCTTACAAAGTTGAATTGGTTAACCCAAAAAATAAGCCATGATAAGTGCCCATGGTTGTAACTTAATCCTGAACTCAGTACCATCCCCTTTCTTCCCTCTCTATTATTATCCCGGTTTGGCTCTCTGACTAGTCACAGGATCATATGTTTGAATATCAAAACTGCAGAACCCCAACTAACATGAAGAGATTAGGGTAGACTCAGAATAATTGGGCAACCAAGTCAGTATAAGCTATTTTCCTTAGAAATTGCGTTACAGAAATACTCCTCTTTGAAACTGTATGAGTGCTGCTTGTTGCTGTTTTTAAAAATTATTATCCAGATTCTCTTGAAAGCAACTTCTGTTTTTGGTTTGTTTGTTCATTTGTTTGTTTTCCTCAGCAAACTGCTGCAGTGGTGCAACAATTGATTTCAACAAAAGGAAGTTCATCTGTGTCATAAACTTATTCCAAGTGTAAATGCTATCTATGAAACTAGAGGGTCTATTTAGAGAGAGGGAGAGATCAGTAAATTTTATTAAGCAGAAAATTGGCAAAGGCTTGACAACTTCTTTCTAATGCTGTTGATGGCATTTCCTTCAGATGGCAGATTGAAAGGTTAGCCTGAATTGACAAATGACAGCAGTGTGTGTGTGTGTGTGTGTGTGTGTGTGTGTGTGTGTGTGTAGGGAGTGATTGTGAGCAGTGATAGGAAACAACTCAAGCCAAATAGAAAATGCCACACTTAATGGTAACAGCAACTACACCACAAAGTAGTTTGCTTTGCATCACACTTATTAAGCACTACTGGGTAATTATAGTATGAAGCAGACTCCTCTTAATGCAGTGAGTGTGTGAGAAATAGCACTCCAAACTACATGGGATGCTTTAGATCACACTTAGAAAACTTGAAATGGAAAAATGCAGCAATTTTCCTCAGACATTTTTATTGTAGCTGTGTTTTAAAATATGCAAATATTTTCTAATGATGTTAGTTTCATCTTACTTAGCTCATCCATATATGACACATTAAGTGCCATCCTAAACTGATAAATCTGGGCTGTAATTTCAACACAGCAGTCTCCTCGTGTATTTCTTTTCTTCTGAAATGACCTCAAAAAGCTTCAAATTGAATATAACCCTAATTACAATAGATAGATTCTGTACTCATTTTCAAAATATGAGTAAATAGATAAAAATTTTACTCTGATGGACAGCCTTCCTTGATTACTGTAACCACACACTATAACTGCAAATCTGACAGATCCCACTCCCCTCAATATCCTTAATGCTTTTAAAACATTTCATGCTTAGCACTCTTGAGCAGCTTCCAATAGTCTTGATGATCAACTCCAACCTCCTTGGAGAGCTCCAGAAGGGTGTCTGCTTTCTTTCTTATACCTGGTCTCCTACCTCATTGCTTTGCCACTCCACCACCATATACTCAGGCATCTGGGGCTTATTGCACTCCCACATCCTGCTATGCTCCCATATGTTTCTGAATTTTTCAAGAGTCATTTGATTGTGTTCCTAGAATAGCCTTCTTCCACCTCTCCACCTGGCTGACTCTCTCCACTCATCATTCAAACCCAAGTCAAGTGTCACATTCTCCCACCGCCCCTGAGGAGCCATTCCTTTTTAGATTTTATGGTCTGGCTCTGTCCCCCACAATTGTTGATCTGTTACACTTATAGCCAGTTTCTCACTGTACTGTCATTATCTATATTCTTGCCATTGAGGACTCTTGGAAAGCAGACACTGTCTAATTTTATGACCCTATTGCCTAGCAGCATGATGGCCTATAGCAGTCAATGAATGGTTTAGTGAATGAGTAAATTCAATATGAAATAAACTTCTTTTTGACACAGATCTATGAGAGATACATTTTACAGACCTACTGTGATTGTCCCAGGTTATTGAAAAATGGTGTTGAACAAGAAAGAAATAGGCTGACCAAATTGCCCAAAGGTATTTAAAAAATGCTTCATGTGTATGGAACACCTAATTTAGCAGAATTTAAGGCCAAGGTATGGATTGGAGGAGAGTGACATGATTTTATTCTGGCAACTTTTAAACATAATTGTATCATACATTTTAGATCATATAAGTGATTTTGACATGTATATTTCACTTTTCACTTAATCTCTCCTCTTTTTTTTTTTTTCTATTCTTTCTGGAAGCCATGGTGTTGTTGGAACAACAGCACAGAGTGGTAGCAAAACAAGGGCTGAGAGAAGAGAGGAAGTGTTGGTTGAAATAATTAAGGCTTTTTCTTTTCTTTTCTTTTCTTTTTATTTTTGAGAGAGAGAGAGAGAGAGAGAGAGAGAGAGAGAGAGAGAGAGAGAGAGAGAGAGGGGGGCAGTAAGAGAAGGAAACAGAATCTGAAGCAGCCAGTAACTTTCATGTCCTATTTTTCAGTAAAACTGATTACTTTTCTCCTAGATTTCTGTGACAGCCCACACTCCTGGATTCTAGCAAAAGGACTCACCACCTCTTCTCTGTGTCTTAACTGGTTCATTCTCTATCTAATTTCTAAACGTTAATGTTAATGCTAAATGTTCTTAAGCCTCCTCTCTTTCTTATTCAACATTTTTCTTTATATAATTTCAACTACAGCATTTCAAATATATATTTGTTGATGATGCCCAGATTTTCCTGGATTTCCATCTTTAACCACACATCCAACTTGTCTATTTGATATCTCAATCTGAATGGCAAATCCTATACTAACTTGACATGCCAAAAATAGGCACTTACCTTCACACCTGAGCCCTTAGAATTGCCTCCCTATGGCCTTCTTTGACTCGTAAATGCTACCATTTGTCCAGTTGGTCAGTCCAAAAATCCAGAAGCTAGGTTTTTCCTTCTCTTTCCCTCATTCTCTTCATTTAATCCATCAGGCAGACTCTCCCCATAAAATGTCTTATATATGGCAACTTCTCTCTTCTTCACAGATGCCACACCTTAGTCTAAGCCAACATGTGGTTTTGTGACAAGCATCCTAAGTAATCTTTCTTCTGCTTTTCTTGCTTCACATATCTGCTATAGTTATATTTAAAAATATATATATATATATTTTTTTATTTTTGGAAGTAGGAGAGCAAGAACATGAGCAGGGGAGAGGGAGAAAGAAAGGGGGCAAAGGATCCAAAATTGGCTTTACACTGACACAGATACCCTGAGGTGGGGCTTGAATTCATGAACCATGAGATCATGACTTGAGCCTAAGTTGGAAGTTTAGCCAACTGAGCTACCTTGCACCCCCAAAGTGGTATTTTTAATAGCAAGTTAGAGCATACCCCAAATCTGCTTATGTGTTTCAGCGGTGGTTTTGTTATTGGAATTAAAAAAATTAGAATCCCTAAAACAGTCTAAACACTCTCCATGATCTGGCTTCTACCTACTCCTTCAGCCTGCATTCTGACAGCCCTGTCACTAGCTGTGCTCAGTCCTGGTGGCCTTCTCATTTTTGCTTGAAAGCACTACTCTCTCTTCTGCATTAGGACTTGTGGTGTAAGTGTTTTCCTCTGTGTGGACACTTACCAGATCTCTCTTTACATATCTTGCTCCCTCAGTAATTTGTGTCTCGGATCAAATTTAACATTACTGGTGATATCTTCCTTGACTAATATAACTAGAAATTTCCTGGCTTTACTTGTCTCCATCTAACTCCTAATATATCACAGTTAAAAATTTTTTCCATATGCTTAATTGTCCATGTGTGTTTATGAGTATAAAGATAACCACAAACTTAGTGATGCATGCAGATATCACACACACACACACACACACACACACACAAACACATTTCAATTTGGGGTGGAAAACACTCACACCCCTTGCTTCTCCCTCTAACTTCAAAGCTTAAATATACTATAGTAGCTGTACCAGAGAGAGGAGACAATGCTTATAATATTCCATCCTCACCAAAGGCAAATAAAAATTTAAAAACAAAAGAAGAATTTTGAAACCTGCTAACTGCTTAGGGAAAGATAGCAGTCTGAGAAAGGTGGAGGGGATGGGGCCTTCAAGGGAAAATAAGCAATGAAAGCTCTAAGAGACCATGCGAAGGAAGAAGAATGGAAAGAAATATCCAAGTAAGATATTCTTTTTTAAAAAAGTTTATTGTCAAACTGGTTTCCATACAACACCCAGTGCTCTTCCCCACAAGTGCCCTCCTCCATCACCACAGCCGCTTTTCCCCCCTCCTCCTCCCCCTTCAACCATCAGCTTGTTTCAGTAATCAATAGTCTCTCAACTTTTGCGTCCCTATCTCTCCCCAAATCTCTTTCCCTCTTCCTTTCCCCCTGGCCCTCCATTAGGTTTCTCTTGTTCTCCTGCTAGAACTATGAGTGCAAACAATGGTATCTGTCCTTCTCTGCCTGACTTATTTCACTTAGTATGACACCCTAGAGGTCCATCCACTTTCCTACAAATGGCCATATTTCACTCTTTCTCATTGCCATGTAATACTCCATTGTATATAAATATACCACACCTTCTTGATCCATTCATCAGGTGATGGACATTTAGGCTCTTTTCATTTTTGGCTATTGTTGACAGTGCTGCTATGAAAATTGGGGTGCATGTACCCCTATGCAACAGCACTTCTGTATCCCTTGGATAAATCCCTAGCAGTGCTATTGCTCAGGCATAAGGGAGTTCTATGGATAGTTTTTTGAGGAACCTCCACACTGTTTTCCAGAGCAGCTGCACCAGTTTACATTGCCATCAACAGTGTAGGAGGGTGCCCGTCTCTCCACACCCTCGCGAGCATCTATAGTCTCTTGATTTGTTCATTTTAGTCACTCTGACTGGCGCGAGGTGGTACCTCAGTGTGGTTTTGATTTGTGTTTCCCTAATGATGAGCGATGTTGAGCATTGCTTCATGAGCCTGTAGGCCATCTGGATGTCCTCTTTGGAGAAGTGTCTGTTTATGTCTTCTGCCCATTTCTTCACTGGGTTATGTGTTTTTTGGGTATGGAGTTTGGTGAGTTCCTTGTAGATTTTGTTTGCTAACCTGTTATCTAATATGTCATTTGCAACTATTTTTCCATTTGTCGGTTGCCTATTAGTTTTCTTGATCGTGTCCTTTGCAGTGCAGAAGCCTTTTCTCTTGATGAGGTCCCAAGAGTTCAGTTTTGCTTTCATTTCCCTTGCCTTTTGGGATGTGTCAAGTAGAAAATTGCTGCGGTTGAGGCCAAAGAGGTTGTTTCCTACTTTCTCCTCTATGGTTTTGATGGTTTCCTGTCTCACATTCAGGTCCTTCAGCCACTTTGAGTTTATTTTTGTGTATGGTGTAAGAAAGTGGTCCAGTTTCATTCTTCTGCATGTTGCTGTCCAGTTCTCCCAGCACCACCTGCTAAAGAGGCAGTCTTTTCTCCATCAGATACTCTTTCCTGCTTTGTCAAAAATTAATTGGCCATACATTTGTGGGCCCGGTTCTGGGTTCTCTATTCTACTCCATAGGTCTACATGTCTGTTTTTGTGCCAATACCATACTGTTTTGATGATGACAGCTTTGTAGTAGAGGCTAAAGTCTGGGATTGTGATGCCTCCCATTTTGGTTTTCTTCTTCAATATTACTTTAGGGGTTTGGGGGTCTTTTGTGGTTCCATACAAATTTGAGAATAGTTTGTTCCAGCTTTGAGAAGAATGCTGGTGCAATTTTGATGGGGATTGCATTGAATGGGTAGATTGCTTTGGGTAGTAATGACATTTTCACAATGCTTATTTTTCTGATACATGAGCAGGAAATGTTTTTCCATTTCTTGGTGTCTTCTTCAATCTCTTTCATAAGTTTTCTATAGTTTTCATCATATAGGTCTTTTACATCCTTGGTTACGTTTACTCCTAGGTATTTTATGGGTTTTTTTGTCCAGTCATGAATAGGATCCATTTCTTGATTTCTCTTTCCATTGCTTCATTATTGGTGTATAGGAATGCAACTGATTTCTGTACATTGATTTTGTACCCTGCAACTTTACTGAATTCATTGATCAGTTCTAGAAGGCTTCTGGTGGAGTCTGTCTGGTTTTCCATGTAGAGTATCATGTCATCTGTGAAAAGTGAACGTTTGACTTCTTCTTTGCCAATTCTGATGTCTTTTATTTCCTTTTGTTGTCTGATTGCTGATGCTAGGACTGCCAGCACTACGTTAAACAACAGTGGTGAGAGTCGACACACCTGTCGTGTTCCTGATCTCAGGGGGGAAGCTCTCAGTTTTTCCCCATTGAGGATGATATTAGCTGTGGGCTTTGCATAAATGGCTTTTATAATATTTAGGTAAGTTCTTTCTATTCTGACTTTCTCAAAGGTTTTTATTAAGAAAGGGTGCTGCAAATGTTTTTCTGCATCTATCAACAGGATCATATGGTGATTATCTTTTCTTTTGTTAATGTGATGGATCACATAGATGGATTTGTGAATATTGAACCAGCCCTGTAACCCAGGAATGAATCCCACTTGATCATGATGGATACTTCTTTTTATGTGCTGTTGAATTCGATTTGCTAGTATCTGGTTGAGTATTTTTGCATCTGTATTCATTAAGGATATTGGTCTGTAGCTCTCTTTTTTTGCTGGATCCCTGTCTGGTTTGGGTATCAAGGTGATGCTGGCTTCATAGAATGAGTCTGGAAGTTTTACCTCTATTTCTATTTTTTAGAATAGTTTAAGATGGATGGATATGAGCTCTACTTTAAATGTCCTGTAGAATTCCCCTGGGAAGCCATCTGGCCCTGGGCTCTTATTCATTGGGAGATTTTTGATAACAGATTCGATTTCTTCACTGGTTATTGATCTATTCATGCTTTCTATCTCTTTCCGTTTGAATTTTGGCAGTGCATGTGAATTTAGGAATTTATCCATTTCTTTTGTGTTGTCCAGTTTGTTGGCATATAATTTTTCTTAGTAATCTCTGATGATTGCTTGTATTTCTAAGGGATTGGTTGTAATAGATCCTTTTTAATTCATGATTTTGTCTATCTGGGTGCTCTCACTTTTCTTTCTGTGGAGCCTGACTAGAGGTTTATCAATTTTGTATATTTTTTCAAAGAACCAACTCTTGGTTTCATTGATCTGCTCGACTGTTTTTTTTTTTTTTTTTGGATTCTATATTGTTTATTTCTTCCCTGATCTTTATAATTTCTTTTCTTCTGCTGGGGTTGGGCTGCTCTTTCTGCTTCCCTTCTAGTTCCAGTAGGTGCTCTGTTAGATTTTGAATTTGTGCCTTTTCTTTTTTGTTGAAATAGGCCTGGATTGCATTATACTTTCCTCTTAGGGCTGCCTTTGCTGCATCCCAGAGATTTTGTATTGTTGTATTTTCATTTTCATTTGTTTCCATGTATTTTTTATTTCTTCTCTAATTGCCTGATTAACCCAATCATTCTTCAGTAGGGTGGTTTTTAACTTCCACATTTTTGGAGGTTTTCCAGACCTTTCCCTGTTGTTAATTTCAAGTTTCATAGCATTGTGATCTGAAAGTGTGCATGGTATGATTTTTATTAGTTTATACTTATGGAGGGATGCTATATGCCCCGTTATGTAATCTATCTTGTAGAATGTGCCATGTGCACTCGTGAAGAAGGTGAATTTCCCAACTTCATGATGCAGACTTCTAAATATATCTATCAATTCCATCTGTTCCAATGTTTCGTTCAGGTCCATTGCTTCTTTAGTGATTTTCTGTCTGGTTAATCTATCCATTGCTGTCCGTGGAGTAATAAAGTCCCCTGCAATTAGCACATTCTTATCTATACGATTTTTCTGTCTCTGATTAATTGTTTTATGTATTTGGGTGCTTCCAAATATGGTGCATATATATTTATAATTGTTAGCTCTCCCTGATGGAGAGACCCTGTAATTGTTATATAATGTCCTTCTTCATCTCTTGTTACTGCCTTTACTTTAAAGTCCAGTTTGTCTGATATAAGTATGGCTACTCCACCTTTCCTTTGGCTTCCAATCACATGATAGATATTTCTCCATCCCTTTACTTTCAACCTGAAGATGTCTTCCAGTCGAAAATGAGTCTCATGTAGATAGGTTTTGGTTTTTTATCCATTCTGCCACCCTGTGTCATTTGGTTGGAGCATTCAGTCCATTTACATTCAGTGTTATTATTGAAAAATGTGTCTTTAGAGTCATTGTGTTATCACTAGAATTCATGTTTATAGTGGTGTCTCTGACACCTTGCATTCATTGCAACATTTCCCTCTGAGAGTCCCTCTTAGGATTTCTTGAAGGGCTGGTTTGGTGGTCATGAATTCTCTCAATTTTTGTTTATTTGGGAACACCTTTATCTCTCCTTCAGTTTGAATGACAGGCTTGCTGGATAAAGCACTCTTGGCTGCATGTTTTTTCTCTTTGTCACATTGAAGATTTCCTGCCATTCCTTCCTGGCCTACAGTGTTTCATTAGATAGGTCTGTAACCACTTTGATAGGTTTCCTTTTGTACGTGAGGGCCCTTTTATCCCTAGCTCCTTTTAGAATTCTCTCTTTGTCTTTATATTTTGCCAGTTTCACTATGATATGTTGTGCCGAATGTTGATTCAAATTACGTCTTTGTGCCTCTTGAATTTGAATGTCTATTTTTTTTTCTCAGATTTGGGAAATTCTATATTATAATTTGGTCTAGTATCCCTTCAGGACCTTTCTCTCTGTCTTCCTTTTCTGGAATTTCTATGATACGGATGTTGTTCTGTTTGATTGTATCACTCAGGTCTTGAATTCTCCTTTTCTGCTCCTGGATGAGTTTCTCTCTTTTTTTTTTCTGCTTCCTCTTTTGCTATACCTATATCTTCTAATTCACCTATTCTTCTCTCTGCCTCTTCATTCTTTGAGGTGTCTGCCTCCATTTTATTATTCACCTCATTTATAGCCTTTTTTTTTTTAACTCATCACACCTATTTTCAAAGTTCCTAGGCATTGTGTCAGTTGTTCTCTGATGCTTTTTTCAACCCCAGCGATTAATTTTATGACAAGGGTTTTAAATTCTTGATCAGGTATGTTGTCTAGATCTGCCTTGAGCAGTTCTGTGTCTGTGACTTCTTCCTGGAGGTTCTTCAGGGGAGATTTCATTCTTTTTTCATTATTGCTAGTTTTCCGTCTCTTGTCAGCTTTAAAAAGCTCATTGTACACTCTACACCTGTTAATATTGCTCTGTTAAAGAGGCTTATTGACTGTCCAGGGCCTGTAATTTCAGGAAATATTCTTTTAATGGTGTCTCTCAGTTTCTCTTGTTGTGCCATTGAATATTTTATATCCCTACTCAGTGATATTTGGGACTCGCCGACATGCACACTTTGGCTTGTTTCTTGGTGTAGCCCTAAGAAGGAAAACAGATAGACAAACACAGAGGAAACAGAAGCACACAAACACACAGACAAATCATACAAACAAACAAATTAAAGGCGGGGGAAGGAAAGAAAGGAAATGGGGAGGAAAGAGATGAAAGGAAGAGAAGAAAAGAAAATAATAAAGGGGATCAAAGACAACAAAGAACAATGGAGAGTCTAAAAGTGTATGACCAGTTGAGGTGAGAGATGAGGATGAGAATCAGGAGAATATATCTGGTTTCCAAGAAAGAAAAAAAAAAAAGAAGGAGAAAGAAAATAAGGAGTAAAATTTAAAAAAAAATTTAAGTAAAAAAGGTAATAATAATAGAAAATAAGTACGAAAAAAAAAGAAGGAAAAAAAAGCAGCAGCTCCCCCTTCCAGATAGGTGTGGTTTGGTTTAGTAGGTCTCTGGGGCTGCTCTCAGAGGCTCTGTCTTGGTGTCTGCAGAGAGTTGAATGGTGGCACCCCCACCTCTGTTGGAACTAAACACTGCAGGCCTCTCTAGTGAGTCTGATCTCCTTGTGCCACAGCTGAGCCAAGTTGTATTTTCCAGGTCCGCCTCGGTTCAAAGTCCTAGTCCATGCACTTTTATGCTACCACAGATGAGATGTACTTGCTTTGGCAGTTGGCTTCCTAGTGGGAGGGAGCAGTTTCTCTAGGTGCTGGCAGGAATTTATGCTGCTGCTTCTGCTGGAGGTGAGGTGCAAGCCCTCACAGACCCCTGCCGACTCCCAGCCTCCAGCCAAGATACTGATTGCTAGGGGGAGGGATCAGTTTCTCTTGGCTCAGGCCGAGGTTTGCGCTGCTGCTGTCTGAGGGGAGATGTGCTGCCTGAGTCAAGGTGTGCAGCAGGAGGCGACATGCATGCCCTCACAGACCGCTGCAGACTCCCAGCCTCCAGCTGGGATGGACTTGCGATTGCATTGTGGAAGGGATCAGTTTCTCTTGGCACAGCCTGGGATTCGTGCTGCTACTGCCGGAAATGAGCTGTGTGCTCCTGCAGCCAAAGCGTGTGCCCAGCCTCCACCGCCACCAAATCCCTGCTGGGATCGCGTAGGGGTGGGGGCTATTTTTTCCCTGTTGGCACCCAAGATTCGGGATTTGAGCGGCCAATGCTGGAGGCAAGATACGCTGTGAAATGAGGTGTGTGCTCCCACTCCCACAGCAGCTGAGGCCAAAGTGTGTGCCCCTGTGGCTTCCACCTCTGTGGCGGTGATTCCCTGCTGGGATGGTGCAGGTCTGGAAGCTGTTTTTTCCCTTGTGCCACCCAGGTTCAGATTTGGGCTATCCAGCAATTATATATGGAATTAGAGTTTCTCTCTCTGAGTGCAGTTAAATGTTCTTTTTATCTCTTCCCCAGAATCAGTAATATGAGCATGTTCAGTTTCTCTTTCTCTTCCCTTTGTCTCTCAGGGGCTCCACTCATTTGCCTGTGTTGCTCTGGGGCTCCCACCTCACCTGCCCATCTTGGGCTGGCCTGTTTTCCAATCTCCCCCATTCACACTCACTCACTCAGGCTTCTTTGAGTTTGTCTTCTTTCTGGAGTCTGTATTTTCTCCTTCCACTCTTGCAGATGAGAGTAATGTCCTTCTCAGTTTGATAGATGGGGCAGATGAAGTTTACAGAGCTCCCTTCCTCTATGCCCCAAGTAAGACATTCTGAATGGGATTTGGACAGTTGAGGCAGGCACATCATGAATTCTTCTAGGTTGAAGTTCCTTGCTCTTATTATTCTGCTCTTCTCTCCTCTTGGCTCAAGCTCAAAGAGAGTGGACCTGTGTACACAAAATGCTGCATTCCCTTAGCTCTGATCATACATGTGAGATGAGCTAGAAATCTCCACCATATCAGTCTGCAAGCCAGGATGCAAACCAGTGACCTAATTTGCGGGCAAATAACTATTATTCTGAGTTAAGGAATATTCATTGTTCATTTTTCAAGGGTAGTTTCACTTTCAAACTTTTTTTGGTTTCAGATTTTTTCTTTTTTTTAAATAATTTATTGTCAAATTGATTTCCATATAACACCAGTGCTTCTCTCTCAAGTGCCCCCCACCATGACCATCATCCCCCTCCCTCTCACCCACTCCCCCTTCCGTCCATGGTTCGTTTTCAGTATTCAGTAGTCGCAGCAATTTCTTCCTCAACACATCCCCAGAGGCAAGGAAATCAAGAACAAAAATGAACTACTGGGACCCCATCAAGATAAAAAGCTTCTGCAAGACAAAGAAACAATAAAAAAAAACTAACAGGCAACCTACAGAATGGGAAAAAATAGTGGCAAATGGCATATCAGATAAAGGGCTAGTATGCAAAATATACAAGGAGCTCATTAAACTCCATACACGAATGAATGATCCACTGAAGAAATGGACAGAAAACCTGAATAGACACTTCTCCAAAGAGGACATCCAGATGGCCAACAGGCACATGAAATGATGCTCAGCATCACTCATCATTAGGGAAATTCAAATCAAAACCACACTGAGATACCACCTCACGTCAGTCAGAGTCGCTAAAATGAACAAATCAAGAGACTATAGATGCTGGCAAGGATGTGGAGAAACAGGAACCCTCCTACACTGTTGGTGGGAATGTCAACTGGCACAGCCGCTCTGGAAAACAGTGTGGAGGCTCCTCAAAAAACTATTGATAGAATTCCCCTATGACCCAGCAATAGCCCTGCTAGGGATTTACCCAGGGGATACAGAAGTGCTGATGCATAGGGGCACATGTACCCCAATGTTCATAGCGGCACTTTCTACAATAGTCAAATCATGGAAAGAGCCTAAGTGTCCATCAACTGATGAATGGATCAAGAAGATGTGGTATATATACACAATGGAGTACTACATGGCAATGAGGAAGAATGAAATCTGGCCATTTGTAGCAAAGTGGATGGACCTCGAGGGTGTCATGCTAAGCGAAATAAGTGAGGCAGAGCAGGATAGATACCATATGTTTGCATTCATAGGTCTAACAGGAGAGACGTGGCAGGGGACCATGGGGAGAGGAAGGGGGAAAGAGACTACTTTCAAACTTTTTAAATTGATAAACACCAGTAGATTCTTCACTCATTGTGCCCTGCTGAGCATTCCCAAACCTAAATTAAAGGGACCATTTGTTGGCCTCCAAGAGACTGCTTGCTAAGGGCAATGTTAGTGTTCTGGAAGTGTATATTCCTTCTATCCAAGTGAGCAAAAAGAATATTTTGGCAGTTCAAGCACAACACGACATCAGGCAGATAGAAGACAATGAGCATGGGATGGCCCATTGGTTCAATACACTATGGGAGTTAATGGATATGCACCAAATGTCCTTTGAGCAGGAGCTCAGAGTGCACCAGGAATCAGGAAGTAGAAGGTCAGAAAAGCAGGAAGTAAGTGATAAGACATGAGATATATTACAGGATGAGACTATATTTCATTTTTTCGCCTGGAGCCCACTGTGCAGTTTCAAAGATCTTGCTTACACAAACTGCTTTATTTGTACACATACGAAATCAAGGCCATTCTAGAGCAGGATTCTGGAGATACACACAATTTCCAACTCCAAAATAATTTGACCTGCACACCCTGGGAAAGCATTTCCCCCCTAAGATGAGGAAGGTTTGTGTAGATTAGTAAAACAGCACACAGAAGCTACAAAAACTCAGGTAGTGGAAAACTCATGATAAGAGAATAATTTAGTGTTAAATTAATGTAATGCTGGCTATCAGCATGAAAATACTACATGCAAATTCGCTGCAGGTAATGTAACACTAATTACTAAAGTGATGTGTGTTTTTTTTTTTTTACCTTCTCTCCAGCATTCCTCCTTATTTATGCACTTTCAGCTTGCCTGTATTTCCTTTTGTTAGTGTAGCTTTTATGGGTCAACTGGAAGGTGCGGCACATGGTTGTGCTTGCTTATGGCATGAAATGTTGAGCTTATCTTGGATTTCCATATAGAGAGCTCCATGTTGCTACTACAGCAATTCCCATGAGTAGTGCTGGAAGCCTTTTAAATACACTGAGCTCACGTATATGTATTCATGTGTTTATTTCTCATAACAGCAGCTATGTTATAGAATGCACTGGTTCTATCACTTCAACCCCACTCTGCTTGGAAAGCTAATAGAACAAAGCTAAAAGAAAAATTAAAGTTATGATTTTTGTTATGATCTCCACCTGCCACTACAGAGTTGAGTTTCCTGTAACCTTCAAGGGGTAGTTTCTGCCAAGAAAACTGGAAAGGCAGATCAGAGACCAAGAATCCTTGCTAATTTGTTTTTTGAACACCCTTGTAGGTAGCTGCTATTTTCAAGACTGAGAAGGACTTGTATGTGTACCCCTGTTGCAGTATTTCCCATTCAATTATGAAAAAGGCTATTGGCTGAATATTGAGCAGGTTCAGTCATGTCCTAACCTCTTTTTTGCATTTCCTTCTCCTTTAGACAACGTGTTTGCTTTCAACTGAGTAAACCACCGCTTCATGACTCTCCTTTGATCATCTCACACTCAACACCTTCTTCATACTGGAAAATTAGGACATAAACTGAAATCTAAGGCAATTTTTCTCATCATCAATTGCAGTGGAAACCTAAGCAACAAGAACATGGAGGCAGTAGACACTGGTGCTGAAGAATGCAGCATCTTATTCTTCCATTCTGTCAGTTATGGTTTGTTTGGTTTTGGTGTATATTACTTGTCAATTTCATCTGCCTGCTAAACTATAAAGTTCATAGGGACAAAGACTTGAGTCTTGGATATATTTTATGTCTAACATCTGGAAAGTGTCTAACACCTGAGAGACACATATAAACTAGCTGTTGTATTATTTTAAAACGTAGTGTTGAAAGGTTCATGAAGGATATAGGTCTTATCTGCTTATTAATCAAATAACTGGAGGAGATAAGAATCTTGAGGTCAAGTCTGTTACAACAGTCTAGGTTGATGAAATTTAAAGGTAAATATGAACTTGAATATTTTATTCATTTCCTCAACAAATATTTAATGTTATTATGTGTTGGAGAAGCAGCTGTGAAAAAACACGTGAAGATCCCTACCTTGAATAGTTATAGTGGGAGAATCAGACAACAGACAAGAGAGCACAAACACACTTATTTTACATGATTCTAAGGAAAAGAAGGCAGGGAAGAGGACTAGAAAGTACTAAGAGGTGTGTGAAGCATTGACATTTTAGGTGCAGTGATCAGGTGAAGCCTCACTTATGGTATCTCTGAGTAAGCACCAGGGACAGTGTGAAGTGAGCCGTGTATGTATCTGAGTGAACGTTGTTCTGGTGCACAAGCTATGAATACCACTATGATCATATGTTCTAGAAATAGCTGGTTAATCTGGTTAGAGTGGAGTGAATGAGGAGGTAAATAGGAGTAAAGGTCACAGGGAGATCATATAAAACTTTGCAGGTTGTAGAAGGGGGTTTCATTTGTTTACTGAGTGTAATGGGGTGACACTAAGCAGAGCAGTGATATACATGACATATTTTACCAGGATCACTCTAGCTGCTATGATGAGAATAAGGTTAGAAGCAAGAATACTAAATTTTAAAAAACCTGCTAAAATAGTTTAGGCAAGTATGGTGGTAGATTGAATTATGGCAGTAGTAGTGGAAATGATAGAAAGTAATAAGATTCTGGATCTATTTGAAGTCATAACAACAGGATTTTGTGATGTGACATGAAAGTAAAAAAAATTTTTTTAAAGAATCAAGTATGAGCTAAAGGTTTGGTCCTAAACAACTGAGAGTATTTGCCATTAGTGGGGATAGAGAAGAGCATTTTAAACATTGGATTGGTACCGAAAGGTGAAATATCAGAAGCTCAGCTGAGGACATATTAGTTTGAGATGCCTTTTGAGCATTGACATGGGATGTTGAGTGGTCAGTTGGACACATGGGTGTGGAATTTGGAAGAGGAGCCCAGAGAGGTGAATTTGAAAGCTATCATAACATAGATCCATGAGACTGGATGAGATCATGTAGGGAATGAGTGTTGATAGGAAAGAGCAGAGGTCAAGAGGTATACCCAATTTTGGAGGCTGGAATGATAAAAAAAAAATGATGAAGTAGACAAAGCAGAACCCCAAAGAAAGAAGAAAATTGGATGAATTCATGAGAGCCAAGTGAAGAATGTTTCAAGGATGAGAATGGTCAACCATGTCAAATGCTAAGCATAAATGAAGTGAGAAAAGACGAAACCGTAGCCACTGTATTTTTTTAGCTTTTAATTGCATTCCTTCATTTTGGCAACAGTTTCTATTGACATAACTTCAAACATAGGAGAGTTGCTAGAATAAAATAAAGAATCTGCTGGTCTCTTTGTCCATAGTTGCCAGTGTTTACATTTTGCCCCACTCGAAATATAATTATCTATCTATCTATCTATCATCTATCTATCTATCTATCTATCTATTTATCTACCTATCATCTACTTGTCTATCTATTGAATTATAGTTATATCAACATAAATGAATATATAGATATGATTTCTTAATTTATTTTTGAGAAATGTTATGTCCCATTGCTCCTAAAATAGTTCAGTAATTATTTCCTAAGAATGACCATATTCCTTTATCTAATGTTGATATAGATGGCTAAGTCAACAAACTTAAGAAATATGAATATGTAATGATCTCATATATTGTCTCCATTTGCATTTTTTTAAATTGTCCCCCAAATGTCTTCTTTTTAGTTATTAATTTTTAGTCTAAGATCAAATGCAGGATCATATATTGCAATTCCTTGTGATGCCTTATTAGGCCTTTTGAGTTTGGAATAGCTTCTCAGCCTTTCCTTATCTTTCCTGACCTTGATATTTTGTAAGAGTAGAGACCAATTATTTTTTAGCCCGTACTGAAATTTGAATTTGTCTGATGTTTCTTCATGATTAGATTCTGCACTTTTGACAGGAATAGCATCAAAGTGATATTACATTCTTCTCAAAACATTCTATTAGGAGACACATGGTGTCAGTTAAGATGGTGTTTGCCAGGTGTCTTTACACTAAAGTGACTTTTATTTTTCCCTTTAAGTAATGTTTTTCTAGTGATAATTTGTAGATATACTTTTCAAAAAGCAAATATCCAATTACATGTTAAATTTTTAGCTATTAATTTTAAGACACATTGATAATCTTTTTCCTCCACCATTTTTTATTTTAATTGACATCGTGAGGAAGAGCTTACCATTCTTTTTTAAAAAAATATTTTTAATGTTTTTTTAAGTTTAGTTTTGAGAGACAGAGACAGAGATAGCGAGCAAGGGAAGGTCAGAGAGAGAGACACACACAGAATCTGAAGCAGGCTCCAGGCGCTGAGCTAGCTGTCAGCACAGAGCCCAATGTGGGGCTCGAACCCATGAACTGTGAGATCATGACCTGAGCAGAGGCCAGACGCTTAACAGACTGAGCCACCCAGGTGCCCCAAGAGCTTACTATCCTTAATTTTTTGTTAAGTGGTTCATTGTTTTGCTTATTATATGATAGGTGAGAAATCATCATTATAATTATTTATTTAGCAATCTAACTTCCAAACCTGTGACATGACTATTATTTTCTTAGGTATGGGTTGGGATGAGCAAAACATGTAAATATTGGTCATGTTTACTCTGTCCATTTTTTCTTTTATGTATAATATTTCTTAGCCTTCTTGAAATTACAAAAGATGATCTGTATGATATCACTGGGAAGAATAGATTATAAATTTCCAAAAATCCTCTTCCTCATAAAAGAACAGAAAACTTGGCAAAAATTGTCAAAGTCAACTTTTTCATAAATCTAATAATTAACCAAAGGTTTAAAATTATTCTTGGAGTATTTATTTTAAAAACAGCTGAGGAGCGCCTGGGTGGCTCAGTCAGTTAGGCATCTGGCTTCGGCTCAGGTCATGATCTCACGGTTCGTGGGTTCGAGCCCCGCATTGAGCTCTGTGCTGACAGCTAGCTCAGAGCCTGGAGCCTGTTTCAGATTCTGTGTCTCCCTCTCTCTCTCTGACCCTCCCCTGCTTACACTGTCTCTCTCTGTCTCTCAAAAATAAATACAAGACATAAAAGAATTTTAAAAAATAGCTGAATCACAGTAAGAACAGTGAGCTTTATGGCAGTTTAAGTAGTTCTATACTCAATAACTCCCCAGTTCCTTGGTATCCTTGGAAATCAACATTGCTCATACAGCAAACCAGCAACCTAGTGGTCACTGGAAATCTCAGTGTAAGTGGGAGCTCTCTCAAAGCCCCATTTCAGAGAATTATCATTATTTGACCTTTCTGTAATTTCCCTAGGAAAATCCCACTCACAAAGGCTTTTCTTTTTTTCCCCAGCTATTATTTAAATTCCAGTTAGATAACATAGTGTATTATTAGTTTCAGGGATAGAATTTAGTAGAACATTTAAACACCCGGTGTTCATCACCGCAACTGCCATCCTTAATACCCCTCATCCATTTAACACATCCCCCCACCCACCTCCCTACATCAATCTTCAGTTTATTCTCTATAGTTAAGAATTCATTTCTTGGTTTGCCCCTCTTTTATTCTCAGCTATGTTCATCTCTTTCGTTCCTGAAATTGCATATATGAGAGAAATCATATGGTCTATGGTCTGACTGATTTATTTCTCTTAGCATAAAACTCTCTAGCTCCATCCACATTGTTGAAAATTGCAAGATTTCATTCTTTTTTATGGCTGAACAATATTCCATTGTGTGTGTGTGTGTGTGTGTGTGTGTGTGTGTGTGTGTGTATACACCATGTCTTCTTTATCCATTTATCAATCAATGGACATTTGAGCTCTTTCCATAATTTGACTATTGTTGATAATGCTTCTACAAACACTCAAGTGCATGTATCCCTTTGAATCAGTATTTTTATATCCTTTGGGTAAATACCTAGTAGTGCAATTGCTGAATCGTAGCAGCTTACAGAATGGGAAAAGATATTTTCAAATGACATATCTGATGAGGGTTTAGTTTCAAAATCTGTAAAGAAATCACAAAAGTCAATACCCAAAAAACAAATAATCCAGTTGGGAAATGGGCAAAAGGTGTGAATAGACATTTTTCCAAAGAAGACATACAGATGGCCAATAGAGACATGAAAAGATGCTTAACATCACTCATTATCAGGGAGATACAAATGAAAACCATAATGAGATATCACCTCACACCTGTCAAAATAGATAAAATTAGCAACACGTGAAACAACAAATGTTGGCAAGGATGTGGAGAAAGGAAAACTCTCTTACACTATTAGTAGGAATGAAAACTGGCATATCAACTCTGGAAAAGTGTATACAGGGTTTCTCAAAAAGTCAAAGACTGGTCTTTTTCTGATTTGATTCAGGGTTCACTTAGTGAGAATGGCCTTTTCCTCAGAGGGGTTGAGCAGAAAGAACTATAGGCAATTGTTCAATATTGGAACCACCTAAGGAGGTGATGACAGTTGGGACAAATACCAAGCTAACTGAAAATTTTAAAGGAAAAACTGGGGAATTAGATGCCAATAGGAGGTACCGTGAAAAGCTCGGGCATATTCCTTGAAATCTAGAATGTCAAACCCATGCACAAAGCTGTGCACATCCTCAGAAAAGACCTAAGAAGAACCTATGCTTTCACCTCTGATTGAGTCTTTGTTAAAAGAAGTAAAAGTGAGGCAGATTTGTAAACTGCTTATCTGAACTTCACGCACATGCCCCAACACACACACAGGTCTCTCAGCAAAATTTGAGAGGCTTATTGATTCCCAAAATTTAAGGAAATCTCTGTCCATTCAGTAAACTATTACTAATCTAACCAGAGTTGCAGTGGTGACAAAGAACAAAGAATACAAACTTTACAGAATTAGTTCAGCAAAGTCCCTAAACAAGAAAATTATAATGACAGTATAAATAAATTAAATAAAGAATAGAAAAACGAGAGAATAAACTGAACTTCACCAAAATTAAGAAGTTTTGTGCTTCAAAAACACTATCAAGAATGTGAAAAGGAAACTCAGGGAATGTGAGAAAATATGTGCAATTGCTACTCTTACAATTGAACAAGTCAACAATTCTCTTACAATTGAACAAATGATTACATGACTTTTTCCTCATCTTTTAGAATATGCCAAATAAACAAGATCAGGAGGATTGTTCACATGTAGCTTGTCAGAACAAGGTATATTATACTTTTGGTAAGGATGATTTTTTTAATGATTAGTGTTTGTGTGTGGTATTATTAAACTTGTCCTTTTGTTTGTCTCTTAGGCTTTTGGTATATTCTTCTTAGTGCTTAGCCCATTTTTCTTAATGTGACTTTTCTTTCATTTACCCATAATGAGGTACACCCCCATCCTTGCTTTCTATGGGCTGTCTTCCTAAATGCCTATTCATTTGTAGCCTTTGTTCCTTGTGCTTGGAATTTCTGGAATTGAGCACTCCCTGCTATGTTGTGCTAATGGCAAAGCTACTGTTGACTCTGAATAAAGATTCCCTATGGTCATTTGCTTCAGCCAAAGATGATCTACATGTTCTCTCTTGCTAGCCCAGTCTTTAGCCTTGACCCGACATCTTTCTGATGTTACTACACTTACAACAGGCTTTGCTACAAGCCAGATAACCTCTTATAGACACACATCTTTGTTCCAATTAGTAACCCTTCAGGTCTTTGTTTTATTTCCTGTCTTCCCATTTTCCAACCTTATGAATGAAAAAAAAAAAAAACCATCTCTTATTGCTCAGTAAATGCCCTACTGACAGCGTGTTCACAGAAAACTTTTATTTTGATTAAGATTAATAAACATATTTAGTACTGAAATTTAACATCTAAGGCAATTCAATCTAATATAGAAAGATGCCTATACAAAGATTGATGGCCAAGGCTATTAAAAATTAATGCATTTCAGAAAAAGTACTAGAAACTTATGAAGGGAATATCTTAATTAAATGAATATGATATCTTGATATATTAAACCTCTGTCTTCCTCTCTGTATATGTGCCTATATCTATATCTCTATTGCTACCTATATCATCTAGCTATCCTGGTGGTGGATTATAAAAATGACAGGTATAAGTTTTGTGTAAGTCTTTAGGGCAAGTACTTTGAAACAGAAACCAAATATCTGAAAGTTCAAAAATCAAATGAAAAATATAGTTTGGTTTCCAAATGGAAGGAAGTCAGGAAAAGATAAAGGAAGAAGCTAAGAAATCATATGAGGACTTCATGAGAAATGTTAAGACTTATCTCATTAGTATTGCCAGAGAAGACAATTCTATCATGTCTAACCAAAGAGACAGTACAATGAATAAGCTTTTTAATGAGGTTTTCTCCTTAAGTTAAAGAAACGGTAGACTGCTTTCATGTGTTATATATATATATATATCACATAATATATATAACACATAAAATATATATAAATATATAATTTTTTTCAAAAGATACTGGCTTTCATGAATGTCTCCTTTAAAATACCCACTTGTTAGGGGCACTGGGTGGCTCAGACGGTTAAGTGTAAAATACCTACTTGTCAATAACATTGAAATATCTCAGTTTTCACTAATAAGAGCTCTAACATATTGTAAAGAAAAAATATAAAAGTGCCATTTTGAACAGAGAAGAATGTACTCATTTAGAATATGGAAGAAAGAGAATCATAGAGAAATGACTTCAACATACTAAGGGAAGCTTATAATTGAATGAAGAAGACATTCTTAGAAAATGATTCTTACATGTTGACAGTCTTTAATTTCTGAAATTTTATGATTTCCTCTTTTTTTTTTGTTTTGATGTTTGTTTTTAAAAATGCTCATAACACCTTATCCTGATTCTCTATGAAGCTTTATTACATAATGTCAGGTATATTGCTCACACTTTACATTTTCTTGTAATATCTATAACTGTGTTTAATTCTAGCAGTATAAAACTTGGAAGTGTGTTTACTTTGTCATTGTTTCATGTATTTAAAGTAAGATTAATTGTTTTATACAAATAGAGCTAAGTTTTTCTTAAGATAATTTGCTGATATTTGCACAGATCCTGGTTGGTGAAGTGTACCCCAAGAAAGAATCCTCAGAATATCTTCAACCTCAAGAGATATCTATTTCCTTAAGACCAGAAATGTCTAAGACTTGACATATAGAAAAAGTTCAACAGGTTTGTTCTTTTCCCTTTCTTTACTTGGTCTAGAACTTTCTACCTCACAGAGACTGATAGAAACTTATTTTGCTGTCTCAAGTAGCTATGAATTAGTGTTAGACAATGGGTATCACAGCATGTATGTATATTAAGAAAGATTTATTGCTTAAATTTGATTGCACTCATTATGTGTCCAAGAAATTATACATTTCTTATAACATATCAAAATTACCAGCCTTATTATGGCATTATGTGAAGGCGATCAAGAGTACAAATTATGATAACATTAATGTTAAGATTTATTGAGTGTTTATATTTGCTAAGCACTGTAGACTTCTAAGGTACATTATCTCATCCAATCCTCGTGAGCCATGAACTACCTTGATCACCATTTTATTTATATTTTATAGAATTGAAGTTCAGACAGGTTAAATAGCTTGACTAAGCTCAGAACCCGGATTTAACTTGGCCTCTTACCCATTATGTTTATGTTCAGCTTTTTGTATTACCAATTAATAACATGAATTCTTTCTCATAGTTTTCTATTCCTTTTTATTCAAGCCTTCTCTTAAAAATTGGATGAGTTTTTATCTGTGACTTTATGGTTCCTTCTCCTTGTTTATTCATTGTCCTATCTGTAAACACTAAATGCTGTGTTTCATCAATTAAATGCAGTGTCTTATTGATTGTTCTTCCTCAAGATTCCATTACACATATCTTTAATCATTCATAGTATTCTAAAAAATATACTTGGGAAAATTGTATGATGGTCATAGTGATCTTCAAAGTCACTTCCATTATACATTCTCTGCTATATGCAAAAGTATTCTAGAAAATATGTAGCTCTTGTGAGAACTGGCTCACATTCTCTCTTATTTCTAGATATACATCATGAAACATCGGTAAGAATTTGCATTTGTAATAGCTGATAATATTTTAATTGCCATAAAAATATTAATAGCCAACTGCTTGTAAAGATGCAAATAGAACTGCTGGGTGGCTCAGTTGGTTAAGCAGCCAACTTCAGCTCAGGTCATGATCTCGAAGTCTGTGAGTTCGAGCCCCACGTCGGGTTCTGTGCTGGCAGCTGGGAGCCGGAAGCCTCCTTCCAATTCTGTGTCTCCCTCTGTCGGTCCTTCCCTTGCATTCTCTCTGTCTCTGTCTCTCTCTCCCTCAAAAATAATAAACATTAAAAAAAAATTTTAAGATGCAAATAAAAAAATCTTTACTTTTTAGGAGATTCATCATCATAGTTTTTGCATTTATTTAAAAAAGTATTGGGGCGTGTTGGAGCCCAACAGGCCAAAAAACCTCCCGAAGAGCGACCTTTGATGGCCAGGCCTCCAGGGCACAGGTAAATCTACATAAGTGACCATGGATGCTATGCCTCCGGGGCGCAGGAGAAAAAATCAGGGATTTTTCTCATTGCTTTACAAAAGCAATGAAGGCATATACCTTTAAGTTTTGAATCAGCTTGGGTCAGTTAGTGGCACCTGCTTTCCCTTACTTTATTTCTGTTCCCAGCTCATTGCCTGCTGTTGGGGCAAACACAATCCTCTGTCTAAAATTAACCCCTTGAATGATAAGCGTCTTGCCCAGACATAACTGCTAAAGGACGTTGAAGAAAAGAAGATTCTTTGAGAGACAGACTCCCTCATTCCTGTATTTTTACTTCTGTTCTCACGGCTGTTCTTTCTTTTGTGATAAAAAAAAATGAACCTTCCCAGAGCATGTTTTTACTCTCTCAAGGACCATAAGCTTTGTCATCATTAAACAGAAAAAAAAAAAATGTGTAAACCCCTATGGCATAAAAGACACTGACTTTCTTAGTAAAGTGTGGTTTTACCACCATTCATGTTGTCTGTCTTCCTTCCTATAGATATTTCGCTGACACCAACCACCTACTCGGGGACTGTTCGACTGGGGTGCGTGGGCTGGTCCTCCGCATGGGTGCTTGGGCGGCTCAGTCAGTTAAGCGTCCAACTTCAGCTCAGGTCTTGATCACAGTTCTTGGGTAAAAGCCCCACGTGGGGCTCTGTGCTGACAGCTCAGAGCCTGGAGCCTGCTTTGTATTCTGTGTCTCCCTCTCTCTCTGACCCTCTCCCATTTACACTCTGTGTGTCTCTCTCTCAAAAATAAATAAACATCAAAAAATATTTTTTAAAAGTGTTAAAGTAAAAATATATAAAATACAAATATAAAAATATATTACATAATGTTTATATTTTTAAATATAAATATATTTTTAAAATCCATTGAGAAAGATTGAAAATCTATACTTTATTATGATTAGCTCTACCTAAAAATGAGTTTTATTGATATATTATTTACATATGATAAAATATAATCAATTTAAGTGCATGATTCAGTGAGTTTTGAAAACTCACGCAGTCATTTACCTGCGTAAAAATGATGATATAGACTATTCCTATCCCTGCAAGCAGCTCCCTTGCTTTCCTTTGCAGTCAATCTCCCTCTGTCACTGCCCCCTTGGAACCATTGTTCTGCTTTCTGTTATTTACTGTCACTCTTTTTCTAAAATTTTACGTAAGTATTATCATAAATGTGTCATCTTGTTTGTGTCTGGCTTTTTGAATGTAACCTACTGCTTTTGAGACTCATCCATATGGCTGTGCCTATTATAGCTCATGACTTCTTATTGCTGGGTGGTATCCCATTGCCTGGATGTTTCATTATTTGTTTATCTTTTCATCATTGATGAACGCAAACTACCACCACCCATGTGTGGGTTTTTCCAGTTTGTGGCTATTTTTACTAAAATTACTATGAACACTCATGTAGAAACCTTTATGTGAACATATTCAACTTTCTTGGTTATACATCTATTTAACCTTAATTTGATAGATTAAATACCTATTTAATTGATAGGTTATATCAATTTAAATTGGTAGGTTATATGGAAAATGTACAAGTAACATTTTAAGAAACTCAAACTTCTCACAAAGAAGCAATGGCAAACATTTGTCATCAAACTAGATGACGAGAATTCCATATTTAAATTTCTTATTTATCATTTGTATGCAAGTAGTTCTCATTTTGCGTGGAAGTTCAGGATCATAAAAAGAATTGTATAAGCTAAAATTATGCAAAGGAACCTTAATATTAAGTGGGAAAAATTATGATGATTTCATGACTGCTAATTTTTTTCACAAAACATAAAAATATCTCTCACTGTTAGTTTTAAATGACAAAAAATGAAAAAAATAACAAAACTAATATTTAGTACACTATAGTTGGAAATTGAGAAGCATAATCAAATACATTGGAAACGATAACTAAAATGTTTTATCTTTTTGTTAAAAATTACTACAAATATGTTCACTACTCTTTAACTGCTCAAGAGTAGCTTAAACAATATTTGCTTCCTTGTCTCCCTGTATATATAGCCTACAATCCAGAATGAGCATCTTTTCTGTGTCTTAGCACATTTTTTAGGATCATTCCTAAGTTGGATCAGCTTCCAGTATTTTATCCTTTGTTCTTTCAATGCCATGAGATATCTTTGAGAGTCTGGAAATGTGAAATTTTATGCCGAGGTTGCTTCATCTGAAACAACTTCATCTTTATTTCATAATCACTTTCTGCATTCATGTCAAAAGTTCGATCTCACTAAGTTCCTCTGGCAGCCTAGCTGGAGTCTCAAACGATGTCAACACTCCCAGAATCCCCAGTTTCTGCTACTCACATTTGAGTCATATTTCATTTCCAGCACATCACGTTTCACTGTTTGCTACATTTTCATCTTTGACCATTTGCTGCTTTTGTTTATGTCATTGTAAAGTATCATGGCAGATGGCCACTGGAAGACAAAGAGACAACACAGTGACACACTTTGCTGTCTGTGAGTGCATTGAAAAACAAATGCTCAGTCATCAATCACTGAGGAGCATGGAAAAAAGTGATGTGTTTGGCCACTGCTAATGATGCACATCTGTTACTGATGCAGTGAATCTGAGGTTGAACAGCTAGCAGCAAAACTGTACTTTATGTGATTACTTACATTTAATAAACCATGGTAGCTGAAATTTAAAGAATGTTACTAGAGGATTGTTATTATCAAAGTGAAATATGGTAATGGCGATCATGTAAATTAGATTTGTGTAAAGCAAAGACTTCCTGTATTTGTTAGATCAATGTGTTCTATAGAAGTCTTTTGTCCTTTAAAAAAAAAATCAGGTTGTTTATCTTATCATTGTGTTGTAAGAAATTTTTCTGCCTTTTAGATGCTTTTATCAGATATATACTTTGTAAATGTTTTTTCCAGCTGTTTACTTATAATGTCTTTTGAGGAGACATTTTGTTTCTTCTTACCTTTATTAAAAAAGAAAACAAACCAAATCAAAAACCAAAAACTATTCTAATGTTCTACTCTGTACCAAATATCTTATGGAACATTTTATCTCTATATACCCTTAAAAATAATTTAAAGATAGATGCCTACATGAAAACGTGGTTACGTGCATATGTATATTTTTGATTCATGAATCAAAATGTTTGTATTCAAAATATTAGAAATTTATTTTTAGTCAATTTATTCTTATATCTAAAACCAATTTGAAAATTTCCTAAATATTATGACAAATTTCCTTGAAACAACTTAAACTATAACTTTAATATTGCTTAATACTTCAAACCTTAAACAGAAAAAAAAAATTAAATGATTATAAAATGCTGCCAAACATACAACATCTGGATTAAAACGTCAATATCATATGCTAAAAATCCATGTTACTTCTTTATCTTATATTTCCTAGATGTTTAAAAATACTTATTTTAATACTTTCTATTTTTTAATAGTTTATTTTCAAGTTGGTTTCCATATAACACCCAGTGCTCTTCCTCACAAGTGCCCTCCTCCATGTCCATCATCCCCCTTCCCCTTTCCCTCTCCCCTTTCAGCCCTCAGTTTTTTTTTTTTTCAGTATTCAAGAGTCAAGGAGAAAAGTTTTTAATTTGGAGATCAAATTGATTTTTTTTTATTTTATCGTTCATTCTTTTTGCATGTTACCCAGGGAATCTTGATTAACCTAGGACCACAGATACTTCCTACTATTTATTTTTGCTGGAAGCTTTAGAGTTTGAGACTTATTTTTAGGTTTATGCTATAATTTTATTAATATGTGACCATTGCTCAACTCATTATTTTTATGGCTTTAATGTAGATGTCTTAGTGTCATTTGATTAGATGATTATTCTGTTTGTGAATAAAGGAGATTTTACATATTCTTTTTCAAACTATATGTCTTTAAATAATTGTTTTGCCTTGTATTTCTTGTTAGCCCCCACCCATAATACAATAGAATTTAAATAAAAGTGGTGAGAGCAGTCTTGACCTCAATTTTAAAAAGAAAACAATCTTTATTTCCCTTGTCTCTGAAGATGTCTAGTAAGAAGTTGCTGTGGCCAAGGTCAAAGAAGTTGCTGCCTGTTTCCTCCTCTAGGATTTTGATGGTCCTCTATCACATTTAGGTCTTTCTCCATTTTTTAATTTATTTTTGTGTATGGTACAAGAAAGTGGTCCAGTTTCATTCTTCTAAATGTCGCTATCCAGTCTTTCTACCACTATTTGCTGAAGAGACTGTCTTTTGTCCATTGGCTACTCTTTGTGCTTTGTTGAAGATTAGTTGACCATACATTTGTGGGTCCATTTCTGGGTTCTTTATTCTGTTCTGTTGATCTATGTGTCTGTTTTTGCACCAGTACCACACTGTCTTGATGATTACAGCTCTATGATATAGCTGAAAGGCCAGAATTGTGATGGCTCTGGCTTTGGTTTTCTTTGTCAATGTTACTTTGGCTATTCAAGGTCTTTTCTGGTTCTGTATACATTTTAGGGTTATTTATTCTAGCTCTGTGAAGAACGTTGGTGTTATTTTAAAATAAAAATGAACTTTTGGGACCTCGTCAAAATAAAAATCTTCTGCATAGAAAAGGAAATAATCAACAAAACTAAAAGGCAACTGACAGCATGGAAGAAGATATTTGCAAGTAGCATATCTAATAAAAGGTTAGTATACAAAGTCCATAAAAAACTTATCAAACCCAATCCCACCCCCCAAAAAAATCCTGTGAATAAGTGGGCAAAAGACATGAGTAGACACTTTTTCAGAGAAGACATTCAGAGGGCTAATAGACACATGAAAAGTTGCTCAACATCACTCATCATCAGGGAAATACAAATAAAAATCACACTGAGATACCACTTCACACCTGTCAGAATGGCTAAAATTAACAACCCAGGAAATGACAGAGGTTGGCAAGAGTATGGAGAAAGGGGAAGCCTTTTGCACTGTTGGTGGGAATGCAAACTGGTGCAGCCACTCTGGAAAACAGTATGGCGGTTCCTCAAAAAATTAAAAATAGAACTCCCCTATGACCCAGGAATTGCACTACTAGGTATTTATCCAACGGATACAGGAGTGCTGTTCTGAAGGAGCACATGCACCCCAATTTTTACAGCAGCTCTATCAACAATAGCCAAGTTATGGAAAGAGCCCAAATGTCCACTGACTGATGAATGGATAAAGAATCAAATCAGCAATCAAAAAGAATGAAATCTTGCCATTTGCAAGAGCATGGATGGAACTAGAGTATATTATGCTAAATGAATGAGACAAATATGATTTCACTCATATGTGGAATTTAAGAAACACAACAGATGAATATAAAGGAAGAGAAGGAAAAATAAGATAAAAACAGAGAGGGAGGCAAATCATCAGAGACTCTTACATACAGAGAAAAAAGTGGAGGTTCCTGGAGGGGAGGTGGATGGGGGGGTGGGCTAAATTGGTGATGAGCACTAAGAAGGGCACTTGTTGGGATGAGCACTGAGAGTTATATGTAAATGATGAATCACTGGGTTCTAGTTTTGAAACCTATACTATACCATATTTTGACTTAAATTTAAATAAATGTTTTCTTAAAGGAAGGGAAAAGAAATAAACGAGTCAATTTCAATATTATATAAGATGCTAAGTGTAGGGTTTCCAAATATCCTTTGATATACCAGGGAAGTTCTCTTGTCTTAGTTTGTTGAGAATTTTACTTTTACAAGCTGAATTTGGCTGAATTTTGTGAAACGTTTGATCTGCATCACTTGAGATAATAATAATTTTTCATTTTTAATCTGTTAACATTATAAACTATATTAATATCCCATATTAAATCAACCTTGCATTCCTCAAATAATCCCCACTTGGTCAATATGTATTATCTTTATAATATAGTAGTTGTTCTGATGTGCTAACGTTTTCTAAAATTATTTGTTGCTACACTCACAAGGAATATTAGTCTGTAGTTCTATTTTTTTGAAAAAAAATATATGGTTAATAGCCAACTTATTGCTACCATTAGGAAGTGTTTCTTACTGTATTCTGGGAGATTGTGTACAGTGTTTGTATTATTTCTTTTTTAAATATTTGATAAATTCAATAATAAAATTCCTTGGGCAAAGAATTATCTTTTAATGAAAGTTTATAATTAGAGCATAAATTTCTTTAATAGATATACAATACTTTTCTTAAATGTGTTTTGGCAACTTCTTTCAAGGAAATTTTGCATTTTAGAATCTATTGATAAGAATTCGTTCCTATATTTCCTTCTTATCTTTTAAAAATACTTTATATTCTTAGAGCAGTTTTAGGTTCACAACAAAATTGAGTGGAAGGTACAGAGATCTCCTAAATGTCCCCTGCCCCCACACATGCACAACCTCTCCCACTATCAACATTCCGTTTGCTGCAATCCATGAACCAATCATCCAAAGTCTACGATTTATATTATAGTTCACTTCTGGTCTTGCACATTCTGTGGGTATGGACTAATGTACAATGACAAGTGTCTATCATGATGGTATCATACAGAGTGTTTTCAGTGGCTTAAAAACCCTCTCTGCCCCACTTTTCATCCCTCCCCAATCCCACTCAAAGCATCCACTCATCTTTCTTCTGTCTCCATAATTTTGCCTTTTCCAGAATATTATGCAAATGGAATCATACAGTAGTTAGCCTTTCACTTTTGCTTCTTTCACTTGGTCATCTGCATTGCATTTAAGTTTCCTCTATATCTTTTCATGGCTTTATAGCTCATTTCCTTTAAACATTGAATAATATTCCATTGTCTGGATGTAGCACAGTTTATTTATCCATTCACCTACTGAACAGCAACTTGGCTGCTTCCAAGTTTTAGCAATTATAAATAAAATTATTATAAACATCCATTGCAGGCTTTTGCATGCACCTAGATTTTCAACTCTTTTGTATAAATATCAAAGGTGGGATTATTGTATCATATGGTAAGGGTGTGTTTAGTTTTGTAAGAAACCAGCAAATGGACTCCCAAAGTGGCTGTACCGTTTTGCATTACAACCAACAATGAAGGAGTGTTTCTGTTGTTCCACATCTTCATTAACATTTAGTGTTAGTGTTCCTGGTTTTGGCCATTTTAAAAGGTGTAGTGTAGGCGGTAGGCAAGATGGCGGAGAAGTAAGGATCCCCATTACCTCAGTCCACCCACAATTATCAAACTGAGAAGAATTAAAAAGCCACAGCTCTCTGATCTCCAAGAACGGAGGTGTGCGAACAGACCCCTTATCGACAGCAGTCTCACGGTTGCCTGAGTGAGTGAGTGTGAACGGGGAACCGGAGACTTTAGGGGAGGGAGCGCCGGCTCCGGAGACAAAGCGCCCAGCGCCCCGAGGCTGGGCGCTGGGCCCGCTGAAACCCGCGAGTCCCCAGGCGCACCGCTCCTAGCCGGGCGGGGCGGCGGGAGACCGGAGGCGGACAGGTCAGCGGG
>PISW01008875.1:0-68079 GCA_004023785.1 Mungos mungo | reverse complement strand
AGCAAATTATTTTCTTAGGGTAAACTGGCTGTATTTTTGTTTCAGCATTATACTCAAGAAATACACAAATATAACTAAAAGTTACGATGTATAACTTCTGCACAGACAATATTCTGTAAAATAGCACTTGTCAGCTTTAACATGGAGACCTAAGAGACAGGACTTCTTTCTAGGAGGAAAAGTAAGGTAGTTTCAATGAATCATGTCATTATACACAGAGCCTTGAAGTAGAAATGACTGTTTCTATTAGAAGTGGTGATAGTTGGATGAATCATATACCTTCTTGACGGCTGAGAATATGAATGAATAGATAGCATATTTTAAAGGATTAATTAAGTTAGAATCACTTAGAATAGTTAGAAGTAAAGGCAGAAAAATATGGAATTTTATAATATAGCATTAAGCTTCAAGAACCATAGTGCCATTAACAAAATCACCAGAAAACACTTTGGCTAAATAGTGGAGAATATGCATGTAGTCTTGTCCCCAAACTCTTAGATTTTATTTGTTTTTAAGCTATCACAGTTTATAAAAAAATAGAAAACAAAATTCCTCATAAATTCAACATTATAATAAAATGTGTTCCTATTTTCATAAGATGGTGTTTGTGATTGCATTGGCAGCATATGTTATCTGCTACCCAGATTTTATCGCTTATTTTGTAATATAACATTAAAAGAACTCAGTACTCATGGCTCCAGGTGCTTCTTTGTATTGGTGATGCACCCAGGTCTGCCGCTCAGCCCAGAGCTCTCCCGCTAAGTCCATGCATCTATGTCCAGGTGCCGACTGTCCACCTCCTCTTGCACAGCCACAACTCAGCCTACCTGGTGGTCCCTTCCCCGCCCCTCAGACCTGACCGTCCAGTTCTCTATAATGGCGTCACCATGCATATTCAGTTACACCAGCCAGAACCGCCCCCACCCCCCTTGCCCGAATCTCTAATCAGAACTCCTGCTGGTCTTAACTCCTAAATACCTCTTGAATCTTATCCCCTTTAATTTCCTCCTAGCCCAGTCCAGGTTCAGGCCCTCATCGTATCTTGCCTAGAGAATAGCAATAGTTCCTTGGATTCCTTATTTCTACTTCACCAGCCCTCTGGCCCCAATCGCTATTTTATATGTTGCTTGGGTAATAGTTGCCAAACCCAAATGTAATTATACTGCTCCTTGGTTAAGATCTTTCAACTGAATTGATTACTGTGAGAGAGAATTCAAGCACCTTAACTCATCAGCCATCCTTAACTCCTTACGGGTCAAGGACCCCTCTTCTGTGTCCCCATGGCATGTAAACATCTTCTTCACAGCTTTCTTCATTCTCGATTCTGGCTACTGTTTCACGTTCTGATTAGACTGGGGGCTGATTGAAAGGGGTGAGTGTAAACACTGTCCTCTGTATTTTCAATGCCACGCCTATGATAGGTGTTCAATAAATGTTTTAATGAATGAATCAATAAACTCAAATTACTACACTAAAGGATGCTGTTGAGTTAATCCTGAACCTTCTCAGGCAATGCTTATTGTTTCAAGTTTTTCAATAAAGATATTTCAACCTAAGGAAAGTCTTCAGATTTTCAGTTACTGAGCTGGCCAGTGAAGAAATATTTGCAAGGAAAGTTGATTCTGATGGCTTTCAAATCAAGCCACTGTGTGCTGTCTTAATTGTGTACACTTGGAAGTGGTCATGGCTGTGCGTCATAATTAACGGTTTTTATAGCATTGGTCTTGGCCAACCTAGTAATTTGTGAGGTTGTCCTTACATTGACCATTTTTACAGCTTTACTCTGTCATCTTGGCTTGCGGGCAATTTATGTATAGTCCATGTTTCTACAACTTAAAGGTCACAGAACTTAATAAAAGACTAAAGGCTATTATCATTCATCTGCTTTCTTTCATGGCCCTATTGAGAAACACAGAGGTAATATTGATAATTCATGAGATTTTTATTTAGGTACTTAGAATATAACACTGGAATATACAACGGGAAAGATAGAAAATGGCCTAATAACCATTGTATACGTGTGGTAATTTACTACTCAGAATTTACCATCTCTAAGCAATGTGGCTTTTCCCCCCTCCCTCTTTGCTGTGATTTCAAACAGTTATGACTCCGTATTTCCTCAGATAACCTTGACCTTTTAAAACATGGCACAGTCTCTGAAGAATCAAAGATGGTGCCAGGCACACAAGGCCGTGGCCGGCCCCTGATGAGGCCTGAGCGCCATGGCACATTGTTACAAGACAACACAACACTGGAAGTACGCAGGAGTACTCTGAAAAACCAAAGCAAGCCCAATGGCATTAGTAAGAACACAGTACGTGAGTGGAGGACTCCCAGCATCTCCCTCCCACGCTGTAGATGTCCTCGGGAAACTAAATCAAAGTTTCCTGTAAAAACATTTTCCCCCAAAGTTTGACCTGTTTCAAGACTAGCTCAAGTCCAGGAAATGGTCAAGAAGGCTTACATTTTTGTCTAGGGAAACCAAGATGGATACTTTTATTTCACCTCCTGTTATAGACAAGAGGAAAAGGGCTGGGTCTGGAGGTAGGCCAGCAGAAAAATCACTTGTGAGAAAGATAATGTACATTTATTGAATGCTTGCAATGGCTCTGTTTTTTGGGGTGTTTTTTTTTAATTTTATTCATTTTGAGAGAGAATTGGGGAGGGGAAGAAAGAGAAGAAGAGATAAAACCTCAGGTTGAAGGCATGGAGCCTGATCTCATGAGCCATGAGATCGTAACCTGAGCCAAAATCAAGAGTCGATGCTTAACTGACTGAGCCACCCAGGCACTCTGCAAAGGCATTGTCTTAAGTGGTTTATCAATCTCAACTTTTCTAATTCTCGGGTTGGTGTTGTTATTACCATCCTCATCCTCCAGATGAGGAAACTGAGGTGTGGAGAATATGAGTCATTTGTTGAAGGTCACAACGTGGTAGATAGATCAGAGAGAGTTCTGAACCAGACCCTTTGGTGCCAGGGCCCCTGCTCGTAACCACTCTCCCAGACTGCATTTCCCTTTTATTGCCAGAAAAGACCAGGAAACAAAATGCGATATCCAGAGATCCTTCTAAATAAGCAACACAAAGAAAAACTTTTGGAATTAAGAAAAATATTGATTATGTAATAAAGCATAGGAATTAGAGGCAATAGCACTGGCCAATTTGCCTAAAATTTTTCCAAACTGTAGATACTTCTGTTTACCAACTAAGACATTAACTCAAAATTCCAGTTCTTGATACTGCTTTGACAGTTCCTGGTAATGTATCAGTAACTTAGTAACCATCTTGAATCCAAGCTGCTTCCTGTTAATCTGTGATAAACCAAGGACTAACACAGAAAACCTAGAGCTATTCTATTTCCTTTCTTTTCCAACTGAGCTGTCTATTTTTTTTTTCACTTATCAGGTATAAGACAGCTTACTTAAAAAATTATGTTAATTTTCAATCCTCTGATGAAATTTAATTTTCTAAAGACTCTTTTCTCTTGTAGATACATTCACTTAAAAGTTAGGATATGTGCTTTTGTATCACAAATTATTCATTTGTTTACTGAATATCTACTGAGTGTCAGACATTCCGATATGGGTCAGGTGTTATTACCCATGTTAACACAGTATGAAATAAGTTTTTACATTTATATTTTATGATCTTCCTAGCAATGCTTCTAAATAATTAAATTTATTTCAAATGAAAATGAAGTTAAAGCATAAACCCTGGAACATAAATTTGTAATGAGACCATAGTTCTGAGGAAATAGAATGTCTTCATTATAATTAGCCTATTCTTTTAACTTGAAATGCTTTAAATCCAAGAAATGCAGCTGTCCAAACTTAAGTTTGCTCAAGTTATACTTTAGACAGTCCACATTCTTGGATTTTTTATACACTTTAGAGTGTGTTCTAATGCCAGATGCAATCAAATCCTATGAGGATACAGAGGAGACATTAAAAGAGTTGTTTGATGGCTTTATTCGGGCAAGGATAGGCACTGGCCAGGAGACTGGGTCCTCTACAGCCATGAGGAAGATGCCATCGCCACCAAGGAGACCGTGGAAGACGGTGAAATTGATGGAAACAGAGCTACTTTGGACTGGGTCAAGCCTAAGATTGATGGTAGCTTTGGAGGTCATGGTGGAGGCTGAGGTGGCTTTGAAGGCTGAGGTAGTGGCAGAGGAGACCAAGGTGGATTTTGTGGCAGAGACCAAGGAGGTTTTGGAGGGTGAGGAGGCAGAGGAGGAGGGGGAGGCCATCAGCTACAAAGAAAGAAGACGAAATTTGAATAGTTACTTCCATCCCTCCTTCTCTTCCCTCTTCTGTTTGAAAGAAAAGGACTCTGGGGTAAGTAAACAATAAGAAAAAGTGTATCAGGCAGCAGTGGGGGAGGGGGAGGCATTTCCTCCTACTGGCCTGAAAAGAGTGAAACAAGAGAGCAGTTCCTGGAACATAGAGTGAAAATGTGGAGACTTGTGGTCAGGGCTATGTGACAGGAACATGTTTGGTGGGCAGATACAGCAGGATTTCCTTGCTCCACAGGGAAGAGCCACTGGAAAACGCCCCCCTTCCTTTCCTGTCCTCTGACTTCCTGTAGAATATCCCATTGGCCGAATTGAGTGGAAAGCCAGAAAGCAAAGGAGGCTGTGAGTAGAGCCCTTGGTCTCCTGAATCCACAGGCCCTGAAGCAGTAGGGGAGTCAGTGGGATGGGGGTCTGAAGAGATGAACAGAAGATATGGCATGGTTTTTCTGTCTTATGTCATGGGAATCTCAAGCGCCTCATGCAATATGGCCATTCAAACTTTAGTTGAGAAGATGAATACAATAATCTCTTGGATTCCCCCCCTTTTCTCTTCTAACTCCCTTTTGCTCTGAAATTAAGATAATTCTACAAATTTTAGGATGGTATATTTGAAAAACATATCAAGATATTTTGTTTTCTATACCTAAATCATTATACTACTACTCCATTTTCCCCAAAATAGGTTAAAATAGCACAGGCAATATTTAAAATAGAAGTTAGAAGCAAGTAAGATCTATGTGTAAAATGAGAAATATGCCTATTGTTTCTAAGGTGTAATTTTCCCATGACATTTCCTAAAAACCATGTGCTGAATAAATGATAAGTAAACAAATGAATGTATTGGGTAGTATGACAGATAAAAGGGCAAGACCTAAGTTGTTACTGCTCCAGCAAGAATAGGTCCTAATCTTTCTCCCACTGCTTCTTCTCTGACTCTTTTGATCGCGTAGGTAATGTTACCTGTTCACATGCCTGGCTCTCTGACCAGACTGTAAATTCCTTGAGATCGAGTAGCATATCCTCTTAAGAGCATCTAGTAGGAATTCGGGTCATGTCTTTTAAATTCAGTAATAAAACAGGAATTACAGCAATAATTGCCAACAGTTTAGCAGACCTCATGTTGACAATTATCCATGCTATCGACCCAGGAAATAATTGCCCTATATACTAAGCTGGTATAAAGAAAGTCAAAGAGCTCCTAAATAAAAGTGTAACATAGAGCTTCAAAGCAGAAATAGCACAAAGACTTTGATGGCTAAGTACCAATGGCTAAAGATATCCTTAATAAAGATAGAGTGATAGTAAATTAAGACCACACCCACACTGTTAGCTATGAAACTATTTGTTTACACTTACCATTAGTAAACATATATATTTCATACATTTTCATGGCCATCTTTATCATTATAAACATGAATAGTGTTTAACATAGATTGTTTGACTTTTCTCAAATAATTCCCCTGAAAAAACTGGATCCTTACCTCACACCACCTATCACAAAATTCAAGGGAGATTTAGAAAAGCAATGACCAAACTCAAAATATCTTAGTTTACAGATCAAAAAGTTCTCACCATGCATGAAGCACAATCCGTGAAAGAGACTGATATCTAGATCTACCCTGTCTTCCTAATAGTTAATTTTATTCCAAAGATACGTAAAACTCTACATCCAGGCAGATAAAAAGATGAAATGATCAATATGACTGCACACATCAGTGCTAAATTCAGAAAGAAAATGTATCACAGTCTAAAGAATACTGAGAAAAATATTTGTCATCCAAGAATTTTATATAATTAAGTTCATAATCAAGAAAATTTAAACCCAAGTATCCAAATGGTGCAATTTCCCACTATAACCTCAATAAGTATTTTGCAAATTGCAAATTTTTTTAGAAAGAAGATAGATTGAAAAGTGAATAGGTACACCAATATCATAAAGAAACCAAAAGAAAGTATAAGTGAATATTTTGATGGTAATGAGATTAGTGCACATCTTTGAGGACCCATTATGTTTGAATCCAGGAAGACCCCACCAACTGGTATTGTTGAGTAGTCAGGTCATTATCATATTTCCCAGGTGGCACTGGAACTGGAAGTGAATCTTACAAGTACCAGAGAAAGGACTTTATGTTGACAATTATCTAAGCTATCTACACAGAAGTGTTCCTAATTGGGGTCATTTATCTCGTTACATAAGATATTTGGAGATACTTGGTCTTCTGTTTGGGGTTCTTAAAGGAAGCTCTCTCTACCTTGAAGAGCATAGGTGACAGTGACATAGAGGATAAAAACAAGTCCAAAAGTAACTTTAATTATTTGGTCCTTGACTAAATTATACTGGCAACCTAATACAGTGGCAATTTATGCAATTCTTCAATCAATTGCAAAGTTGTCTGGGTGATACATCCACTATTAAGTTGTATACACAGAAAATCGCTGATATCCATGCCCAGTCAAAAACGGACTATACTCATGAGAGTGAAGAAACATTCCAGACAAAAATAATCCAAGCCAGTCTTTCTAGTTCTAGTTAGGGCAAAAAATAACTAGAATCCTTATTTAAAATTAATATCGTAAATTAGCTTTGGTTTAGAAATGTCCATGTTGTAACTAGCTTGGGCTGAAAGAGGGTCCAGGCATGTTATGTCCTCTGTTCTCCAATTTCTAGTCTACCAACTTCAACTCTACTTCTGAATGCCACAATAATAATAAATGGATTAGTATCCTTATAGTGAAAAAGCTGAGAAACAAAAAGTTACTCTGTAGTCTCATTATCTAAGCAATTATATTTTTCTTCCCTAAAATACACAAGTCATATATATGCATATTTATATTGATCAGACATAAAATAATAGCATCAGTAGGAAATTAGGGGCTACCACAATGAAATAAACAATGTTTATGCCCTTTACAATTTTTAACTTTGTACCATTTGTTTTCACTTTTACATTTTCAATTTTTTAAACCTAGATTCAACATTCTTCAGGCCCTTACTGAATAGTTAAGAAAGAATTTATGTTTATTTAACTCTATTTTATTAAAAAAAAACATCAAATAATTAAGGAATTATGAATCATATTATGGCATGCTTGGATAGGACCATAAAAAAATTATCAACAAGACAAAGTATTCATATTACCTGATCATTGATATGAGACTCTAAAATATATATATTTTTGAGAATTTTAGGGTATGTTCAGCTGAGCATATTTACAGTACAAACTGAATTTAAAAGGAGAGCTTAGTTCATAAGTCATCATATTTACCACAGGAATCGTCCCACACTTAAAAAAGCATCAACATTAGGAAAGGTTTGAAATGCTTTGTCATGCAGTGAGACACTTTTTGCCCTTTTCCCATCTCCTACGTCTGTTACACGAATTAACCAAGTCCATGTCTCCTAATCAGGCTAAAACGAGGACAGGTCTGAACCCCTAGTGGTGAAAAGCTTCCAAGAAAAGGGTTACTTTGCCTAACATTTTGTGCTTTTCTGTGCTAAGTACCCAGCTGATGTGAATTTAATTGTATGAAAAGCCCTCAGCAATTATGAGAAAGCTATTACACTCAGTATTATGGGTCTCTTTATTGTTGTAAACCAGTTAGAATACATATAAAGAACATGACAGAGTAAAATCCAACTGTTCCCTGTCTGCATTCCACTGCCAAAACTGCAGGGGTGCCTGGGTGGCTCAGTCAGTTAAGTGCCCGACTTCAGCTCAGGTCATGATCTTGTGGTCCATGAGTTCAAGCCCTGCATCAGGCTCTGTGCTGACAGCTCAGAGCCTGGAGTCTGCTTCCAGTTCTTGTTTCCTTCTCTTTCTGCCCCTCCCCTGCTCACACTCTCTCAAAAATGAATACATGTTAAAAAAAAAAAAAAGAGAGAGAGAGAGCGAGAACAATGAAAAATAAATAAACAAAACTTCAATCAAGTGAAATTAACAGAATTTAACAGGTCCAAACCTCATAGAAATTTTCACATGTTCCAAATGCCAAAATATTTGGGGGAAAAAAGACTTCCATACTCTACCTTCTTTATTTTCTCATTAAATTACCATTTTGTCTTCTTACTTTCACGTTTAGTCAACATAACTTCTAATGTTTGTAAAGTATAGAGTGAATTAAAACTCAGGGAAGAGATAAGATGGTGCATATGAATAGAGCTAGTAATTTAATAGTTAAGATTTGCCTCATTAAAATTTCACTGAAAATTTGATTTCATGTACTCTATTATAGGAGGAAGAAATTTAGGATTTTGCCTGAATTTTCTTATCAAAATGTCTGAATGCATTTGTGAGCAGAGATTTTATCTTATTCCTTTATTACTCATTTGGTGTTAAATAATCCACATTCTCAGGAAATTAATTTAAATCTACTTAAATTGTTTCATGAAATGTAAACCCAGTTTCTCTTGATTTATTTTCACTACAATTATATTTTAGATGATACTTATTCTTGTCACTTAAGAAAATATAAACTTATTCTAAGGCAGATTGATTAAACGGACTTCTAATTCATAATGGGCTAATTCTTTTCTTCTCTTTGAGTCGCACAGCTCAGTAGGTAAGAAATGGAAAAACTGGTGGTGTGAGCTCTCTGAAGACAAGGACTTCTTTCTATCGCTTTCATTTACTGTTGTAACCATAACAGCTTAGAACAATGCTAGGACTTGTTAAATTACTAACTTTTGAATGAATGAATCAACCAACGCAGATTGTCTTAGTCCATTTGGCCTCTTAAACAAAAATACTGGGGCACTTGTAAATAACAGAAATGTGTTTCTTACCAGTTCTGGAGGCTAGCAAGTCTAAGATCAAGGCTCTGACAGATTTGATGTCTAGTTAGAACTCATTTCTCTGGTTCTTAGACAGATGTCTTTTCACTATAACCTCACCTGGCAGAAGGGGTGAGGGATCTCTCTAGATCCTCTTTTATTAGGGTACTTAATCCCATCCTAATCATCTCCCAAATCACCTCCCAAAGTCTCCATCTCCAAAAACCATCATATTGGATATTAGGTTTCAACATACAAATTTTGGAGGGACAAAAATATTCAATTCAAAGCACAGATCTTTCTCCTCAAAGTGCAGACACCAAAGTTGGAGATTATAGTTAGATACTCTTAGGTTATATCATAAATCAGAAAATAGTATGGATTCTCTCATACAAGGCTCTTTTGTTATAATTTTCCAGAAAGCAAACATTCAGGCAACAAAGCAAATAAATGTCAATGTTTATTACATGTTTCATCAAATTAATCTGATAGATACACAGTTAGATAGCAGATAGATAAATTATAATTAAATCATACTGTGGCTCCCAGGTCCACATGCCAAGCTTGCTGATGATTGCAGAAGGTAAAGCAAACTTTGCAGTTAACCAAAAATTCCCTAAGACCAATTTTGGCTTGTATCAACTTTCCGCATTTGACTGGTGATATCATTCAGCTATGGGCTTATTTAAAATATATTTTGAGAAGTCTCCAGGAGGATTCTGTTTCATTGGACCTGCAGAGATCCCAAGAATCTGTATTTTTATAAGCTTAGCAAATGGTTCTGACTGTCAGCTAAGAGGGCAAAATGGCTCCATTTCCAGAGTTGTTGGGGACAAATTAACACAAAAGCAGGAGAAAGAATAAATTAGTATGAAATAAAAGAGTGGCAACTTGTAACAATAAGAATACTATATAAATGAAGAAGTGAGAAAATATATAAGTTCTGACATTTTAAATGTCATTTTTAAAATAAAACTTTTTTTTTTTTTTACTGTTTTTATTATTTATTTTAGAGAGAGAGAAACAGCATGAGCAGGGGAGGGTCAGAGAGAGAGGGACACACAGAATCCGAAGCAGGTTCCAGGCTCTGAGCTAGCTGTCAGCACAGAGCCCCACGCGGGGCTCAAACCCACAAACCGTGAGATCATGACCTGAGCTGAAGCTGGACACTTAACTGACTGAGCCACCCCGGTGCCCCATTAAAATAAAACTGTTTTTAAAGGAGCATTTATTCTTTACTTTTATCAGGAGCTAGGTATTTTAGCATATTTTAACAGCAGCAACTTATAGTTATAAAACTGTGTCGGGGGGGTATCGCCCAGGAAAAATCACCTTTTATTTGGAAATTGAAGAGACACCTCGTGTATGATAGACAATTTCAGGGATATGACTAATACGTGTAATTAAAGTGTTACTCAGCAGGCTGAGGGAGAGAAAAACCTAAAACTTTGAAGTAAAGTCATGTTGATTTAAGGTCTCAAAGATTTAAACTGCATAAGAAAAACAAAGTTTTGGAGGTGATTTGTGGAGAAAATGCGGTAGAGACAATGCAAGCGCAAGGTCCCTGTGTGGCATCTGCTGATTCTGTTCCCATAATTAGAGGGGCTGTCTTTGGTCGGGTCTCTGCCTCGCGGCCCTGAGGGACTACTGAGCTCTACCTTGGCCTCGGATGTGATGGGCACGCTGCCCCTGGCAGAGTCCTGGAGGAAATGATTACGGGCGGGGGGGGGGGGTCCCCTCGTGTGTTTCCCTGTGTCAGATTAGTCTTGTGTTTCCATTGGCCGCAACCTTGAACACCGTGTCCAGTTTTACAGATATTTCTAGTAAGACGACTAGTTGCATACTCTGTCAATGGTCAGAAGCGTAAGTCCCCCCGCCAATAATTTGAGGGTTGGGTAGAATAGAACTAATAAAATAAGAGACTATAGATGAAAGTGGCTATCTATCCCCACTACTGGTCACACACCTCAAAATTGCACAATACTCTTTCGTTGGTCACCAGTGACACCTTCATAGCAGGACCTACATCATCATCGTCTCCAAGGTTTGAAGATGATCTGATCCAGATAATAAATGGTCCATTTCATTTTCTCGGGCAGTTTTCTCTAGAGTACCAGCCACACTTTCCTGTGTTCAGTTAGTTTATTCTATAGGAATGCAAGTGTACACGGAGTTAGACCAAATGTCTTTTATATAAAATAGTAATGATCCCGTGAAATAAACTTAAATAAAATAAACCATATACCCTAAAATGCTGCCAGGAAAAGAATCATGCATTCCTATGCTAAAAATATGATTTCTGAAGTATTCACATCCTCGATTCCTACAATCAAATGTACACAGTTTGGAAAGATTATCAAAAGGTAAACGTTTTTTGAAAGCCGCCTGATGTGAAGAGAAGGTAAGGCATAGTGAAAAAAAAATGATGACAATAATAAAATAACTAGGAAGATCTGTCCCCATGACAGCCCTTTCAGAATGCTCAGAGATTTAGAAATCAGGATCCTAACACAGCGAGCAGCTGTTGCACAAAGGCACTGTAAGACTTTCATACGTGGTGGTAATCGACCCTGAGTGACCTGGTATAGTTTGAGATTCAAAGACATTTCAAATTGTCCTCATTTGCTCTGTATTACTAGTTTCAGTTTCGGAGCAAATGACTCCAGTGACTGAAGATGAAATTTTTGTTTAACTTTGGATTCACGATTGAGTGCAGCAGAACACCTGACACTGCCATGGTCACCCCCTGCTTGCTCTCCCTGGGGCCCACTGCATCCAGTTTTCTTTCCCTCCGTGGATGTGGGGAAAGTGCACTTCCCAGGCCCCTGGTGTCTATGTGGGTGAGTGATAGCTCTGTCAGATGACCCGTTTACTAAAAGTAAAATCATGTGTATCTTTACACACACTGTGTTATAGCTCGGGAAGAGTCCTCTGTGTCCTCTGTTCTCCCGCTGTGCTGGTCACGGAAGAATATTCGTCATGAGGTAGGGACACCACACATGGAGACATCTTGAAAGCTGGTCCAGTGTGTGGAGGTCCATTGACTCAAAGTCACCAAGGAACTCAGAGCAGATTGAAACAATCTTGGCTGTGTTAAGCCTCTGAAATTTCAGGGTGCTTGTATTCTAGCATAACCTACTTTATCTTGACCGATAAAAATACTGGTAGCAAGAGCTGAGAGCTGCTCTAACAAGCATCCCACAGGGCTATGGCAATGGCTTAGTAGTCAGAAGGCAGGAAACCATATTGTGTAGTGGAAAGCTCTCGTGAAATTGAGAAACTTCTGGGGCAGATTCTGCATTTAATGAACATGTAATTCCAGAGAAGACATTGGAAACAGAATTTTAGTAGGTATGTAGAAAGTGTTTTGACCAGATACGGCACTATATTATATGAGAAAGAGAAGCGTGGGAACAATGAATTTATGAGCAGAAAAGAAGGGGAAGAGTTGAAAGAGCCAACTGCTTCTTTACCCCCAAATAGTATAAGATGTAATGGAGGGGGGAGATTTTGAGTATCAAAATCCCACTAAAACTTAGTCTTAGAGAAAGATCAAATTAAAGTTATGACTTCTTACAAATTGTAAATTTCACAACGGATGAACGCGCTTCAGCAGAAAGAGCAAACAGGGTGTAGAAACCAGGACTTTCATGACACCCTCTAGGTGATGCGACTCCCACACATCGACACTCGATTTCACGTGGGGAAGCTTGGCAATAGCAAAGCACCTCCTTCTCCCTGGGGTAGTGTCAGAGGAGACCTACTGGAGAGTCAAGATTTGTACCATCACCCAGAGGGAATGGGCCACCCTCTCTGGGTCACCAGTGGAGACCACATAGGCCAACAGAACTCCCACCCGACTTGGCAGTAATCAGAAGACCCCACCCCCTTTGGTGCCAACGGAGGCCAAATGAGGAAACCAGACTGCTACCTCCGCCTGGCAGCATTTACATACAATCCAGAGACTCATTATGTAATACAAAAAAACTCATGCTTTCAATAGAAAATTACTTTCATGCCAAGAACCAAGAAAATCTCAAACTGAAAGAAAAAAAGACAATAAATGGAAGCCAACACGAAAAATGACAGAGACATTAGAATTATCTTGCAAAGAAAGAAGCAGCAATGTTAAAAACAGTTCAGTGACCAATTACAAAACACTTGAAAAAAGTGAAAAATAGAAAGCCTCAGCAAAGGAAAAGGACCAACTGGGAATTTCAGAACTGAAATATGTGCAGTATCAGAAATAAAAAGCTTAGTTGAAGGCTCAGTAACAGAGGAAGAAATCAATACACTGAAAAGTGAAAAAATAAAAATTATCCAATCAGAACTGAAGGAAAAAAAATCAGAGCTGAACAAATAAATGATAACAGAAGGGGCGGGCTGTGGAACAGGAACAAAAGCTCTGATATTTTTATCCTCTTATCTTGGAAGGAGAGAAGAAAAGGGATGGGGCTGAAGAAGTTCTTAATAAATAATTTGACAAAAACACAAATCTACAGTCAAGAGGCTGAATGAACTCCAAATAAGATAAATCCAAAGAAAACTATGTCAAGATACATTATAGTTAAACTTCTGAAACTAAAGGTGGAGATGAAACTCTCTAACACAGCACATGAGAAAGGACACCTCACTGCAGGGGAAAAACAACTTGAATGACAGTGAAGTCCTCGGAGGTCATGGAGGCCAGATGCAAATGGAACACCTCTAACAAGCTGAAAGAAAAGAATCGCCAACCTACATCCTATATGCAGGGAAAACATCCTCTGGGAATGAAGGAGAAATTGAGACATTCTCAAAAGGAGCAAAACTAAGAGAATTTATTGCCAGCAGATATACCTTAAAAGAGTGGTTCATTTGAAAACGTATATGCATCCCTGATTATTGCAGAGTCACTTATACTAGTCAACATACAGAAGCAACACATGCCCATCCAGAGATGAATGGATAGAGAAGATGTGGTGTATATACGATGGAGTGTTACTCAGCCATAAGGAAGAATGAAATCTTGCCATTTGCAGCAACTTGGATGGAGTTAGAGAGTCTTTATGCTAAATGAAATAAGTTTGTCAGAGAAAGACAAATACTGTATGATTTCACTCATATATGGAATTTAAGAAATAAAACAAATGAACAAAGAAAAAAGAGACAAAAAAGAAAAAACCACCCCAGACTCTTAAATACAGAGAACAAACTGGTCATTGCTAGAAGGGAGGTGGGTGGCATGTGGGGAACTAAAGGGGTTTAAAAATACACTTATGTTTTAAAAAAATTTTTAATGTTTATTTTTTGAGAGAGAGAGAGAGACAGAGACAGAGTGCAAGTGAGGGAGGGGCAGAGAGAAAGGGAGACACAGAATCTGAAGCAGGCTCCAAGGTCCAAACTGTCAGCACAGAGCCCGACACAGGGCTTGAACCCACCAACCCTGAGATCATGACCTGAGCTGAAGTCGGACGCTTAACCGACTGAGTCACCAAGGCGCCCCTTGAATACACTTAGCTGGATGAGCACCGAGAGATGTATAGAGTTGTGGAACCATTGTGGTCCATCTGAAACTAGCATAACACTGTATGTTAACTAGACTTGAATAATAATAATAATAAAGAACAAGGCAAGGGCATGTGCAAGAAACCAGAGAAGATCTAATACATAGAGAGGCGTGCTGCCATGGCCACAGTGGCACCAGCTGTATACCCTCCCAGTTCCTGCCACAGTCTTGATGGATTGCCCAGAGGATTTACATTGTTATGATCCTTCTGTTCTCATACTTGAAGTCAATGGGCGTGGCAAGAAACCATAGGTTACTCAAGAATGTAAAGAGCAAGGGGTCGGAGAAAATGTAACAAGACGTTAAGTAGGACTTTCGTGATGCTAGGGCCCACATGGAGGAAACTAAGAGGCTCTAGGACCTCATATTCTAAACCAGAAAACATTCAGACACTGTTGCCATGGGAGGTAGAATCTGCCTTCCCATAATGCTCCCACCAATACCAGCTGCCCTCAGGAGAAGGGAGGGATGGAATCCAGGCATACCGTCTTTGGGCCAGTAGGAGGTGATAGGGTCCTTGAGGAAGACTATAAGAAAACCATTGTTGAGTTTGGAGGTGCTCATTCCAAAGGAAAATTCCCATCTCATTCCATGACTCAGTATTTTCTTAGCAGACTTTTTGATCTGCCCTTTACCTACCTACCCAAACAGTGACATAGGAGAACTGGAGAAACATTGCGGGGAGGAGAGAGGGACCACCAGGTAGCACTGCAAAGGATTCCAGGACACGTTATGGACAATAGCCAGGCTTGAGCTATCTGCTGCTGCCCCAGAGAGGAAGCTGCAAAGCAGAAACCCAACAGCAAGAGGCTTGAGTTTCCCTACTTGTGTCTGGGCAAATAGGGAACCGGAAGAGTCAGAGAAGGCAGATCCAGCGCAGAGACATGTGCCGGCAGAGGCCTCTGCTGTGCCCCTGGAAAACTCACAAGCACAATCTGGAAGAGAGACAAGTTAGACCCCTGACAGACAGCATCTGCGGCCAGCTAGGATGTCCCCGAGAAGGATGCACAACCACGGGGGAAGGAGCTCAAGCATGGCAGTTAAAGTGAAATTCTCCCAGCCTCCTCCTCTTCCCAGCCTCAACATCTGGTGGTGCCGCCCAGAAGAGGGAGGGGGAGAGGGTCCCAGAGGTCCCCGTCCTAGGCAAAAAAGCTAAGAAGAGAATTGAACAGCAAACTGTAAGCGCCTCTCCATTACACACTCCGCAAACCCCAGATCCTACCATCAATAGGAAGGTGAAAGCTCTGAATCCATTATGAGATGCAGTTTTAAATCAGATGGACCAATAATACTCAAGGTAGCCAGAAACCCATAGAATCTACCCGAGATGGTAAGAAATTTACAAAATACAGTATAGACCTATAGAGAAATAAACCTGCTTTATGTTTATATCCTACTGAGTTCAGAACGTTCAATACTCCCACATATTTATGTGAACAGGAAGTTTCTGATTTTAGAATTTGGAGGATTGTTGTTTTCATTGTGAAAGAGTTGTCTGTTCTGGTGGTTCTCGGATCACAGTTCCGTACTTCTTTTTGTGTCTATAAATCAATATTTATTTTTATGTAGGGTCTGGTGGTTTGTAGATTGACAGAATTATATAAACTTAACATAAAAGTTTTAAAGTTTTGTAAGACCACATGATAATATGTGGCATTGACATTGCCTCGTGTACAGAGATCGCGTGACTGCCTGACTGCTCCACTGTGGAGACGTGGGGTCCTCCATCAACAATTGTGTTCCTGCGGTGAACCCTTGGTTCCTTCGGTCACAGAACAATAGTGTCTAGAACTGTGTCCCCCCAGAAGAACTGAAACTTCAATTCTACCTAAAAGAAAAAGCTTGAAGAATGCGAGCCAGGAATGTGCCCTTCACTAGAACAGCACCCCCAGACTGGAAGCAGTGGGGAGCCTGTGCCTGCCCACATCCCTGGTCTCACGAACACCTGGTCCTCCTTCAAAACCCCCTCCAGCTCCTGTGCTTCTCAGCAGACATGCACAGTCTGACCTGCACAGGCTAGTCTGGATGTTTCTCTGTGGTCTTCATCTCTCTCTCTTCCTCACTTTAAATCCCAGACCACCCAGCAATGGCTGATTTACAAGTCTGAGTGTCTCTCCTACTGCTATCAGTAACTGCTATTAATGATCCCTAACGTTTATTGAACTTCACGTGTATTATCTTCTTTAAACCCCAACCAAACTTTATGAAGTAGATACCCTTATGATACCCATTTCACAGATGAGCAAACGAAGGCATCTGATTTGCCTGTGGTAAGTTACCGAATCATAATTCAGACAATGGTAATTTCCTCCAGGGTCTGCACTTTGATCACTAAGTGAGTGAGTGAGTGCTTCTAATCTTTGAGTAGCCTTATTTTTGCTACTTTGCAACTCTGTCTCCCTTCCCACAGGCCTTTAACTAATTTCCCATGTTGAAATGCTACTATTGAAACTGTTTTTTTCCTGATGGATACTTCCTCTCTCCAACTTCTCCCACAGGTGGTCAACCCTTTTCTGTCTGGCCACCACCGGTGATAAGAATTCCTTCCTTCCCTATCAGCTCACCTGATCTTTGAAAATGGCTGGCTCAGATACATTTTTCTTACATTACATGAAAATTCTTCTCTTCTCCGTCATCTGTTATTCACTATTTTGGGGTTGTTGTTTTTGGGGTTTTTTTTTATGTTTATTTATTTTTCAAAGAGCACCGAATCCTAACCACTAGACCACCAGGGAAGTTAATGTTTATTTATTTCTTAGAGAGACAGAGATGGAGACAGAGCACGAGCAGGGGAGGGGGACAGAGAGAGGGAGACACAGAATCTGAAGCAGACTCCAGACTCTCAGCTGTCAGCACAGAGCCTGATGCAGGGCTCAAACTCAAGAACCGTGAGATCCAGACCTGAGCCGAAGTCAGACGCTCAACCAAAAGCCACCCATGCAAAGTACCCCATGTTATTCGCTATTTTGTAGCTGTAGAAGCAAATACTTTATTTTGTATTTTTATTCATGTTATTCTTTTATTGAAGTATCTAATAATAGAAGCAAATATTTTACTTATTTTTATTTTTTAATATAATTTATTGTCAAACTGGCTTCCATACAAACCCAGTGCTCATCCTAACAAGTGTCCTCCTCAGTGCCCACCACCCTTTTCCCCTCTCTCCCACCCCCCATCAACCCTCGGTTTATTCTCTGTATTTAAGAGTCTCTTACGATTTAGAAGCAAATATTTTAAATACTTAAGTGTTTAAAGAGGGCAAATCCCCACCTCATGAGTCATTTCCTTTCCAGAGCAAACATCAAATTTGGAGAACTTGGACTTTGCCTCTTTCACTATCCAGATAACAGTCATTTTTAACAAGTGCCCCTTGACTATCTCTCTTAACGTGTGGTACCCAAAGGTGAATCCCTTCTTCCAGGATAGAATATGACTACCATTCCTTAAAGAAGAAAATTTATTGGGTGCCTGGGTGGCTCAGTCAGTTAAGTGCCCAACTTCAGCTCAGGTCGTGATCTCATGGTTCATGGGTTCAAGCCCTGCATTAGGCTCTGTGCTGACAACTCAGAGACTGGAGCCTGCTTTGAATTCTATGTCTCCCTCTGTCTGCCTGTCTCCTGCTTATGCTCTGTCACTCTCTGTCTCTCAAAAATAAATAAATGTTTTTTAAAAAACTTTAAAAAAAAGAATAAAATTTCTTGCCGAAGGAATTAGAAGGACGACCTTGAATGGAGACTTACATCATAACTTAGCTCTTTGAAGATGGCACCCAGATATCACCCTGAGGTTCACTGTGAGTCTAGAAATGGTCTGCTTTCATACATTGTATTTGTCTGGTGGGGATACTGTCACAAAGTACCAGGGACTGAGTGACCTAAGGAGCAGAAACTTATTTTCTCACAGTTCTGGAAGCTAAAAGTTCAATATCAAGATGTCTTCAGGGTTGGTTTCTTCTGAGGCCGTTCCCCTGGGTTGTAGATGGCCATCCCCTCTCCCCCCCCCCCTCCCGCCGTGTCTTCACAGAGTCTTCATCCCCACCCTAATGACCTTATTTTACCTTAATTACCTCTTGAAAGACTATCTCCAAATTCAGTCACATAATAAGGTACTGGACATTAGAACTTAAACATATTAATTGGGGACTGGGGATACAATTCAGCCTATAAAGGATCCAGAAATCTCTCTGGGGCTTGTTGTGATAAGTCGAGAAAATGGAGTATGGGAGAAGGAGGAAGGAAGTAATATCCTCAAACATAAAGGTCAAAAGGTAACGGTGAGGAGCTCAGATTCTGTCCCTGGTCTCTTCTCCTCCATCACCTCCTAGCGACCTTCAGACAAGCAGCAGCAGGCGACCAGTCCCGCCCAGGGATTCAGCAGCAGGACTCCAGTCTGGGAGCAGAGGCAGGAAGGCCCCTTTGGCTAGAACCGAGCGAGCAGATGATCATTTGAAACCTCCGAGCACGAGCACTTTGTCACTCTCCGGTACAGGCCCACAATGTACCCCGCAATGACGCCGCACATTGTCACTGGCTTTGAGGGAATGTTTTACTCTCTCTCGAATGTCACTTTTGGAAATGACTTGTGGTTATCAACATAGCAAACTATGCGCCCAAGGAGCTGACAAACCGAGCAAGAGAATTTAATGAGTTACTGCCTCTTGCCTATAATTCGACTTTTATGATCTATAATCCACTTTTTGATCCAGAAAACAGCTGCTTCCTCCTTTCAGTGTGTCGCTGCTTAATCACATTCTTCAGCCACAGTAGAAAGAAAACAGTAACATGGTTGTAAGAGAATGAGCTAAAAGTAAAAGTATCAGCACAACAGTGTGGCTCAAAGTATAGATTTGGGAGACCGGCAGACTTGGGAACCAGTCCCACACTGGTCTCACTAGATGTGACATGGGGGGAAGTGATGGAACACTGTTGTGCCTCAGTTCCCTCCTCCCTTAAACAGGTATGATCAAAACATCATCACAGAGTGGTACAGATGAGATGGAACTGCGGATGTTCTCAGTGCGTTCAGCGCCTGGTCTACACGGCCTGTGAGCAGCCAGCCGTGGGGTGGATTTTTTCCACACAAAAATGGTTACGTGCAATCATTCATACATTCACTTGCTCAGGAGTAAGAAAACAAGATGCAAAGAGGTTACAGTGTTGGAGTCTTGTTCATTCATTCGTTCAGCCCCAGCGGCTGGGACCAGGAGGAGCTCGCAGCCTGGTGAGAGACCCGGACAGACACACCCAGAGCGGTGATGACGGCTCTTGTGGTACATGGGCCTGGTGTGCGGGCAGCACGAGGGCAGGGCCCCGGGAGGGGCGGGGAAAGGCTTCTCGCCGCTGCTGGAGGAGCTGAGGGAGAGCAGCACTCTACACATAGGAAACAGAATGGGTCAAGGCCAGAGAAAGCCCCCATGCACCCCGAGGAATCGGAAAGACTTTGATTTGACCAGAGAGTAGGAACACCAATGAGAGAGAGGCAAGGGGGGCAGGCTCAGCAAGGTAAGAGGTGAAAGACATTTCTGCAACGATGCGTTTTGACTGTATCCGTCAGTGAGGGGTCATTGGGTAAAAGCAAGTTACTTATAGGTTTTTTTTTTTATTTTAAATAGCTATGTAGATAGGTGTTCCGGAATGGGTTGCAAGGGTCATATGGGGGACAAAACCCACTGGGGCCATATAGTGGATTCGAAGGGTAAGAGATCCAGCTTTCCGAGCTGCCGCACACACTGAGCTGCTGTGTGAACTTGATCACATTTTAAACTTCATAAAGTGAAAGGATACTAGATAAATTACAATAGATTATCGGATATTAGTGTCCATACATGTTGTTGCAAAATATGAAATTGTACTTTCCTAATAGGAAGTTATTATTTAAGCTGGAACTTTCTAAAACTTTCTAATGTTTATTTATTTTTGAGAAAGAGAGAGACAGAGAATGAGGGGAGGAGAGAGAAAGAGGGAGACACAGAATCGGAAGCAGGCTTCAGGCTATGAGCTGTCAGCACAGAGCCCAATGCAGGGCTCGAACACATGAACCGTGAGATCCGGACCTGAGCCGAAGTAGAAAGCTTAACCGACGGAGACATGCAGGCGCCTCTAAGCTAGCATTTTCTAGGTTATTCAATGCTCTACTCTTCTCCCTTTAAATCACGTTTTCTTAAAAGGTTAAAAAGAAATGAAATCATTTGGTGAGAGCGACATCAAATGGTGAGGCTTGTTCGCATGTATAATGTTCTGTCCAAACATTTGCCTTCACCTGCTCTACCCAAGGGCGGTGTGAATAAGTAACCCAACGCACATTCGCAAAATTGTGTAGATTTCTAACTCTGGTAACTGTGCGTATTTTGCTTTATTTCACTTTATTTATCCCTTATTTCATGACTAAATGCCTAAAGGGCATTAGCATTTAGAGTCTGGTGAAATCATCAGCAATATATGAGTTTCTCTGTATTCAATTATGATCACACGGTTGTAGGCGTGGGAAGGGATTTCACAGTTTAACCTTCGCAGAGAAGCAAGTGAAGTCGACATCCTGACTTGGAACGTTATCAGCAAGATGCCTAGAACGTGATCTACATGGAAACATATTTACATTCTTATTATTAAGCTGCGATAAATTCTGCGCCTCCCAAGTTTCTGGAGGGTGCGGTATTTAATAGCTTCGGGCCGTTTGGTCTCTGGCTTCACCTTTTCTGTAATTACTGGCATTTCTCTGAAGGTTACAAAGGAAAAAAGTTCTTAAAAATAAAGTTAATGGGTCTATCTTCTAGGCCTCCAAAAGGAAATTGAGACTGTTTGTCAGTTTAATGGCGGTCGGCCCGTCCTGCGCAGGCGCGGGTAAGGTGATGTGCTGCTTCATCACCCGGGCTTCCCGCTGGCGAGCCGCTGACCTTCAGAACAGCTTGGAGGCAATCAGGGAGAATACATCAAGCAGTATTTTTACCTTTGATCCATTAAGTGACTACATTTAAGCACACATCCTGACATTTACTTTAAAGGTGTTACCTACAAAATCCTGTCATTAACTTCATCAAAACCCGCTTTAAAGCGCTTAGTTTAATGGGCACATTTTGGCCCTGCATCCGCAGAACTTAACGGTTTCAAGTGACTCACTGATGGGAGAAAAAAGGGTAAAGGAAACCTGTCTTCTCTTTTCTCATTTAACTCAAGTCAGCAATCATTTATAGAGCACTCACGATATTGTAGCCACTGGGTTAGGTAAGTTTCTCTCCCCTTTTTCCCAATTGAGGTATAAGGGACATATAACATTATATCAGTTTGAGATACAAAATAATGACTCGACATTTGTCTATATGATGAAATAATCACCACACTCACACTGAGCCAACACCCACCACGACACATAGTTCCAAAATGCCTTTTCCTTGTAAAGCAAACATTTAAGATCTACTCTCTTGGCTACTTTCAAACATCTCCTACATATCTCAACAGGCAAGCTCATCCTCTGCTCCCACAGACGCGTTCTTCTTTCTCTGTTCTTAATTTAATGAAACCACCACCTAACTGATCATGGTTGACTTCACTCCCTTCCCCCTCTCCGTCTATAGCCAATCAGTTATCAAAATGTGCCGATTTTCTCCAATTCCTGGCCTTCTTTCCAACCCACAATGCATTTTCAAGCCTGCTCTATTACAACAGCATTATCATCATTCTGTCCACCATCGGACTTGTCCTGCCAAGTTCTGGCTTTCACACAAGTCCCGGACTGCGGTACCCTCCAGCCACCTTCCCGTGGGCCAGCACCTGCTGCTACGTCAAGGCCTCGAGGCCCCCCTGACACGGGCTCAGGCCGTGACTCGTGTTAGTGGGCTGCTTCCACACTCACTTCATGCTTCTAGGCCACCGAAAGTCTGGTAGCTTTGGGCACAAATCATGCTGCCTTTCACACCATCCGTACATATGAGAAATACTTATGAAGCTACGTACACTATTCAAGGCTGAGAATGTTATGGTGAATAAATATCTACACAGAGGTTAGAGTTCAGTGGACTCTTCTAACAATCCTATCTTCTCCTTCCAGAGCTAGATGAGTTTTACTTATTGTTAGGCATCGCCTTCGCTAAGAGACGCTTCCTGACCCACCAGGATCCCCAGCTCCCACCTGCTCGTACCTATCTCCCTCCCCACCTCCCCCACTGTGCTGCATGCGTGAATGAATATATGAATGAATAGATCTGCTCTCCGAGCCCTTATGATCCATGGGAGAAGACAAGACCTACAGACAAGTCCCCCAAAAATGCACAGAGCAGTCAGGGAAACAAAGTGTCCATACACTACGAAAGAGAGAGATTACCTCCAGAAACATTCCCTGAGCACCTGGTAAGAACCAACCGTACTTGGAGGTGAGGGGGGGAAGTGACCCACCCCGCCTTTGAGGGAATCAGCATCCCATGGCATTCAGAAGTCTTTGCGGAGAGGAAGCATTTGTAATGGGGAGAATTTCCATGAGGAAAGCGAGAGCTTTCTAGGCTTGAGTTTGGATCACCATAGTACTTACGAATACTCTGGTAGGAAATGTGGATTTCATGTGTTAACATAAACAGTCAATTAACACCTATTTTATGTGTAATGTGTATTCTATGTTGTATTCTTACAATGAAGAGAAAAGGAAATGCTCTTAAGAAAATCATGAGGAGAATACATTTACAATACTGTACTGTATTTATTTATTGAGGCGGGGGAAATCCACGTATAAAGCGGACCTGGGCAGCTCAAACCGGTTCTGCTCTGTGTATGTTGATAGTTAGTATCTGTTTCTACCTTCCAATCCCAGTGTGAGCTGGGAGCTCCCTGAGGGCAGGGACCAGACCTGTTTCAGCAACTTCGTGTGCTCAACACCCAACCAGGCCTCTAGTTCCCAAGGAATGTGTAAGGGCAGTTCTGGATTAATAAATAGTTATAAATCATTTTTATACTCTATCCACCTTGGACAAAAAATATATCGCTTAATAATCATGCAAACTTTGGAGCCCCAGCCCATTTTCCTTTTATGTTTACTAAGAAGAAATATACTTAGAAGCATTGTAAATCATTGCATTTTTTCCAACAATTTCATCTAACATTTTGACTTAAAGGATTGTCAACTATTTTCTTTAATCCATAAATTAAGTGGCCTAAGAGCAGGTGCACTCCTTCATGTGTAGACTCAAACTCTCAATATTTTTGAACTGTCTTGGAAAGAAGTATAAAACATTGACTAACTGCCCTGAAATGCATCCATCTGCCTGATTTTCAAACACAAAGCAAGAAAAATGACTTTAATTTTTTCTCCTTGCCTAGTAGATATTGTACCTGCTTTGGAAAAGTTGATGTTTGATTTCTGTCTAATGTCTGATGTCTCTCTTCCTGTCTTGCTTATTTCCGGTCATTTTAAGCACTTTTATTTGAATGATTGATGTCACCGCCAATTCACTACAAAATACCAACCTGCTGAATTTTCTCCTTAAATCTTAATCTCTTTTCCACATCTGTTATTGGTGGTAAGAATCTATTCTTAATCTCAGACTTGCAGGATAATCTCTAGTTCCTGAACTGTGCTGAGAGAAGATAGTTTCTAAAATATTTTTTAGTTTCCCTCTTCTTTTTGTCACTGTTTGTTCTGCGTTTCTGCAGCTTAATGCCTCTGTGCACACGCCCTCTCAACAATGAATGAATTTCCTGCCTTGTCCAATGGGAAAAATTGTGATAAAGCATCAAAAAACTAGGAACTAAGAAAAAGTTGATAAGTACTTAAAATTGTGACTGTCTAATCTGAAACTATTCTTTAATTTTGTTACGTACTGCTCTCTCCTTCCACAGAAAAACAAGTGATGTGGCATGCAAAATTACGTCAGTTCAGTTTCAGAATTAAAAAAAAAAATCCTATACGTTGTTTTGGGATCACCAGAATAAGTTATGTGGAATGTACAAAGCGAATCACAATCCAAATCAATTGCTGGGTATTTCTTAAGTAAGTGAATCAGCTGCCTAGACTGAATCTTGACTGGAAGTGTGGCTTAATGCAGCAAAGGGAATTTCATATTTGGAATTGTTTAATTAACCACATTAATTGTTATTGAAAAAATAAACATGGCACAAAAACAGACACATAGACCAATGGAATACAATAGAGAACCCAGAGCTGGGCCCACAAATGTATGGCCAATTAATTTTTGACAAAGCAGGAAAGAGTATCCGATGGGAAAACGACTGCCTCTTTAACAGGTGGTGCTGGGAAAACTGAACAGCAATATACAGAAGAATGAAACTAGACCACTTGCTCACACCATACACAAAAATAAACTCAAAATGGCTGAAGGACCTGAACATGAGACAAGAAACCATCAAAACCCTCGAGGAGAAAGGAGGAAACAACCTCCTTGACCTCAACTGCAGGAATTCCTACTCGACACATCCCCAAAGGCAAGGGAAATGAAAGCAAAAGTGAACTACTGGGACCCCATCAAGATTAAAAGCTTCAGCACTGCAAAGGAAACAATCAAGAAAACTAATAGGCAACTGACAGAATGGGAAAAGATAGTGGCAAATGACATATCAGATAAAGGGCTAGTATCCAAAATTTACAAGGAACTCACCAAACTCCACACTCGAAAAACAAATAACCCAGTGAAGAAATCGGCAGAAGACATAAACAGACACTTCTCCAAAGAGGACATCCGGATAGCCTACAGGCCCATGAAACGATGCTCAACGTCACTCATCATCAGGGAAATACAAATCAAAACCACACTGAGATACCACCTCACACCAGTCAGAGTGGCTAAAATGAACAAATCAAGAGAATATAGATACTGGCAAGGATGTGGAGAAACAGGCACCCTCCTACACTGCTGATGGGAATGTAAACTGGTGCAGCCACTTTGGAAAACAGTGTGGAGGTTCCGCAAAAAACTATACATAGAACTCCCTTATGACCCAGCAATAGCACTGCTAGGCATTTACCCAAAGGATACAGAAGTGCTGATGCATAGTGGCACATGTCCCCCAATGTTCATAGCAGCACGGTCAATAATAGCCAAAACATGGAAAGAGCCTAAATGTCCATCACCTGATGAATGGATCAAGACGATGTGGTATATATATACAATGGAGTATTACATGGCAATGAGAAAGAATGAAATCTGGTCATTTGTAGTAAAGTGAATAGACCTAGAGGGAGTCATGCTAAGCAAAATAAGTCAGGCAGAGAAGGACAGATACCATATGTTTGCACTCATAGGTCTAGTAGGAGAAACCTAATGGAGGACCATGGGGAGGGGAAGGGGGAAAGAGAGCTGGGGAGAGAGAGGGACACAAAACCTGAGAGACTATTGAATACTGAAAACGAACTGAGGGTTGAAGGGGGGGGGAAAGAGATTGTGGTAATGGAGGAGGGCACTTGTGGGGAAGAGCTCTGGGTGTTATGGAAACCAATTTGACAATAAACTATTAAAAAAAGAGAAGTGAAAAAAATAAACATGCATGTAGAATTGTGAAAATGGTTATTTTCAACAATCAGTACCAAGTGCATCTATTCCTTCCACCGCCGCCATTTTCAACCATAGAATGTTCTTCAGTTTAGAAGTATTACTCTGCTCACATCTACATAAAAGGCTAAGGTACCCACCTCAGAAAAGGGACGAACATTCTCCACCAAATGACTCTTTCAACTCTTTTCCTTGTCAGCTCAGAAGACATAGCGGACTCACCTCGTGTGCTGAATACATTTCACTTTCAGCCATTTATCCTTGTGATCTTGAGAACTATGAACTATACATGTTTAAGAGATGCTTACACTGAGGAAAAAACACTCCAAACAGTCATATGAAGATACGCAGAGGCAGTGACAGGGCCTGTGGCGACTCATCTCACCCCTGATCCCTGGATATGTGTTTGCCTCACCTCAGGAGATGCTTGGACCTCCTCCTCACTATATCAAATCGTGGAATCTCTGAGAATGAGCCCAGAAATCTGTATTTATTAAGCCCCCAAAGTGCTTCTGACACTCAGAAAGGTCTGAGAACCAGTGATACGGTACAACTCCATTTCTTAGCAGAATGTCTGCCTTCTCCCATATTAAAAAAAAATAAGTTGTTTTCATTAAGAGTAGTTCCAAATTCTGCTGCTGCTGTTTTTTGTTTTATTTAAATTTTAACATATTGGTAACACCCCACTAGCTCTATTCTCGTCTTTCTTTCAGTGAACTAAAATGATGAGTCCAAATTTTTGGCAGCTTGGTACCACTTACCATTTTTTCAACTGTCATATATAAATAAAAGAAGTAATAAGATACTTTAATCAAAAAGAAATTCAAATTCACCCACAGAGTATTTGCTTTGTCAGTAACATTAGTGAGTGCCTACTATATGCTAAGCCCTTAGCACATATTAGCAGACACTGCATGTAATCATGGCCCCATCCTCGTGACACTTGAATTCTTGGGTTGTTGCTGTGGTTAAGAGAAGGATGGGTAATAATAACAATAGCTAATATTTATTGAGTGTGTAACTGTGCTAAGCATTTTTTCTACATTGTATTGTCTAATCTTCTCAGTGACCCTGAAAGGTGAGCATTATAATTGTGTCCTTTTTAAAAAAATTTTTTTAAATGTTTATTAATTTTTGAGAGACAGAGACAGAGCACAAGCAGGGAAGGGCAGAGAGAGAGGGAGATACAGAATCTGAGGCAGGTTCCAGGCTCTGAGCTGTCAACAGAGCCTGACACAGGGCTCGAACTCATGAGCCTTGAGATCATGACCTGAGCTGAGTTGGATGTTCAACCGACTGAGCCACCCAGGTGCGCCATAATGATGCCCTTTTTACAAAGAATAAACTGAAGTTAAATTTCTCTACTCCCATTATTCCCACCCCGGATTACAGGCCCCAGAGGTGACAGTGCATAAAATGTATAGAAGTATGTCTGCTTCCAAAGACAAGATTTTGCTCAAGAATGTACAAGAAACTGAGACAAGTCTTTAGAAGTGTGTACCATCAACCAATAAACCCCACTCAAATAAAGGAATGTCTGGGTCTGAGGGGAAAAAAGATAATTTTAATTTTAATTTACATTTATTTGAAGTCTCCTCACTAAAAGCACCTGGGTGGCTCAGTCGGTTGAGCATCAAACTTGAGCTCAGGGCATGATCTCACAGTTGGTGAGTCTCAGCCCCACACTGGGCTTGCTGACGCTGTTGGCACCAACTCTCCTTTGGATCCTCAGTTCCCCTTGCTCTCTGCCCTTCTCCCACTCGTGCTCTCTGTAAATAAATAAATAAATAAGTCTTCTTACTAAAAATTGTATTTCAGTTCTCAAAGAAACTAAAAAGGTAAAACAGTTATTATTCTCCACTGGAATTATCTCCATATGAAATTCAAAATGGCCAGGTTATTACCCAAATAACGCATCACTTGCACACACAGTTCACTGCCACATTTTGGTCAAACTGAGTTCCTCCAACTGCTTTCTGGAAGTTCTGCCATATTTAGTGAGATCACTCTCCTGATTCGTTCGCAACCATCCATCAAGCCCTCTCCGTGCACCTTGCACACAAGGTACCGGAGATAGAGCAGGAAGCGTGTCCAGCCTGCACATACACTTAGCCCTGTGTGTGCGATGGCAGTGCTGACAAGTTTCTAAGAGGAATAAGGCAGGGCAAGGTGATACAGGGTACTGGGAGAGCTAAGAGGTGTTCTTACCGTGGAGGATAGACAGAGAGAAAGTCTAATGACATGACACAAAGTCATAAAAGAAGGGGAGGGGCAAGTTCTATGGGCTCATTGAACCAGGAATCAAAACTCTTCCCAACAAAGAAAAGCCCAGAAACTGATTGTCTCTCTGGTGAATTCTACCAAATGTTTAAAGAATTAACACCAACTGTTTTCAAAATCTTCCGAAAAATTAAAACGAGAAAACATTGCCTCACATTTTATGAGGCCAGAATCACCCTGATACCAAAGGCAGACAGAGGCATCATATAACTAAATGATTACATAATAATATCCCTTTGAATATAGGTTTTAAACATCCTCAACAAAATACCAGTGAACTGAATTTGCAATACATAAAAGTATTACTCATCATGAGAAAATCAGAATTTTTTTCTGGGAAGGTAAGGTTGACTGAACATCCAAAATTTAATTAATGTAGCATACCATATCAAAAACATGAAAATCACATAATCAACTCAATAGATGCAAAAAAGAACTTGATGAAATCCAACACCTGTTTATGATTTTAAAAAAATATTCAACACACTGAGAGAGGAACTTTCTCAATCTGATAAAGTCCATCTCCAAAAAAGTCACAGCAAATGTCACATTTAATGAGAAAGACTGAATTCTTTCCCCCTAAGATAAGTAACACAATAAAGATGTTTGCAAGCCTATTCAAGATTATATTGAAGAATCTAGCCATGGGAATTAGGCAAGAAAATGAAATAAAAGACTCCAAGATTACATAGAAAGAAGTAAAACTATCGCCATTGGCAGACGGCATCTTAATACAGAAAATCCTAAGAAATTCACTTAAAACAAGAAAAAAAATGAGTGCAACAAAGTTACAGAAGATCAATTTGAAAAAATAAATTGTATTTATCTACTCTATCAATGAACTATCCAAAACGCCAAAAAATGATTCTATTTACAATATCAATGAAAACAATAAAATACTTAGGTACATATAATGGTAGAAGTATAAAAACATATTCTGAAAACTACAAAACATATTGGAAAAAAATTTTAATATCTAAATGAAAATATATCCTATGGTCACAAATTGGAACATTTAATATCGTTAAGATGGCAATACTCTCCACTTTGCTTGACATATTCAATGTAATCATCTCAAATCCCAGGTAGCATTTTTTTCCTTGTAGAAACTGACAAGCTTATCTTAAATATATAAGAAATTCAAGGGACTGTAAGTAACCAAAGCGGTTTTGGGAAAAGTTGAAGAAGTCACATTTCCATATGATAAAAATGATTACAAATCTATAGTAATGAAGGCAGGGAGGTACTGGCATAAAAATAGACAAATAGATTAATGGAATAGAATTGAAAGTCCAGAAACAAATGGTCCCCTTTATGGTCAGTTGACTTCAACAGGGGTCCCAAGACATTTCAATGGAGAAAGAATCATCTTTTCAACAATTGATGTGGGATTTTGGATATTCTACCCCATACCACACACAAAAATTAACTCAAGGTGAACTGAATACCCAAACAGAAGTGCTGAAACTATAAAACTCTTGCAAGGAAACACAGACATAAATCTTAGTCATCTTTAATTAAGCCATGGTTTCTCAGATGTGATACCGAAAGCACAAGCAACAAAAGAAAAAATAGAAAATTTCACATCATCAAAATTAAAAACCTAAGCTTCAAATAACACCATCAAGAAAGTGAAAAGAAGTCACACAATTGGGAAAAATGTTTTTACATCTCTAAAATAAAAAGACAGGGGTGCCCCGTGGCTGAGTGTCTGACTCTTGACATTGGCTCATGTACTGATCTCACGGTTGGTGTGATCGAGCTCCTCATAAGGTTCCACACTGACAGCATGGAGCCTGCTTGGGATTATCTCTGTCCCTCCCCGGTTGGCACATGCACTCTTTCTCTCTCTCCCTTTCTCTCAAATAAATCTTTAAAAAAGAAAAAGAAAAATAACCCAATTAAAAATAGGTAAAACATCTGAATAGACATTTATCCAAAGCACATGAATCCTGAGCACATGAAAAATGTTCAACACGCTTAGCCATCAGGGAACTATGAATGAAAACTACAGACACATACCATTTTAGATTCACTGTGACAACTCTGAACAAAAAGAAAGGTAGTAACAAGGGTCACAGAGGATTTGGAGAAATGAGAGGCTTTACACACTGCTGGTGGAAATGGAAAATGGTGCAGCTGCTTTGGAAAACAGCTTGACAGTTCCTCAAAAAGTTAAATATAGTTACCATATGGCCCAGCTCTCTACCCAAGAAAATGGATATATGAAAACTTGTTCAGATAAAAACTTATGCACAAATGTTCATAGTAGCTTTATTTATAATAGCCAAAAAGTGGGGGGAAATGCCTAAGAACAGAAATATAATGTGGTACAGTCATACAATAGAATATTATTCCATAATAAAAAGGACTTGGGGCACCTGGATGGCTCAGTTTGTTAAGGTCCAACTTTGGCTCAGGTCATGAACTCCCATTTTGTGAGTTTGAGCCCCGTGTTGGAATCTGTGCTGAAAGCCCGGAGCCTGGAGCCTGCTTCAGATTCTGTGTCTCCTTCTCTCTCTGCCCCTCCCCTGCTCTCACTCTCTCTTTCTCAAGAATAAATAAAGATTTAAAAATTAAACAAATAAATAAAGGACTGAACTACTGATTCATGCTAAAATGTGAATGATCCTTGAAAAAAAATTGTTAAATGACAGAACTCAATTACAGAAGACACCATATTATATGATTCCATTCATAAAAAGTCCAAAATTGATAAGACTATAGTCAGGAAGTAGATTAGATGGTTGTCTAGCATGGGGGGGACTTCTAATGAGAAGAAGTTTCCTTTTTTGGGTTGACAAAAATATTCTAAAACTGATTGTGGTGATGACTGCACAGCTCTGTGAACATAATAAAAACCATTTAATTGTACATCTTAAAAGTATGAAATTGTGTCTTACGTGAATTTTATCATAATAAAGTTGTTATGTAAAAAAATCTGATATATTTTCTCTCAATATCTGTGTATGCACACAAACTTAATTTAACATGAGTTCGAATAACACATTTCTTCTTAAGTAAATACATAATGTACATCTAGAAGAGTTTAAGTAGCAGAAGAAATTGCAAGTAATGTTTCTCTCATTTGTGATTATATAGTTAAAAATTTCAAAACAAAAAATTTCTGTGAGATTAAGACCTGAGCCAAAATGAAGAGTCAGATGCTTAACCTACTGGGCCACCCAGGAATCTTTTATTATTATTATTATTATTATTATTATTATTATTATCAGATAAAGGGTTAGTATCAAAAATTCATAAATAACTTATCAAACTCAACACCCAAAAAACAAATAACCCAGTGAAAAAATGGACAGAAGACATATAGACACTTTTCCAAAAAAGACATCCAGATGGCTAACAAACACATTAAAAAAGCTCACCATCGCTTACCATCATGGAAATACAAATCAAAACCACAATGAGGCACCACCTCATACCTGTCAGAATGGCTGACATTAACAATTCACGCAACAACAGATGTTGGTGAGGCTGTGGATAAAGAGGAATGCAAACTGGTGTAGCCACTCTAGAAGACAGTATGAAGCTTCCTCAAAAAGTCAAAAATGGAGCTACCTTATGACCCAGCATGACCAGGAATTTATCCAAATAATATAGCAGTGCTGTTTTGAAGGTACACATGCACCCCAATTTTATAGCAGCACTATCAACAATAGCTAAAGTATGCAAAGAGCCCAAATGTCCATCGACGGATGAATGGGTAAAGAAGATGTAGTGTGTGTGTGTGTGTGTGTATATATATATATATATATATACATATACACAATGGAGTATTACTCAGTAAGCAAAAAGAATGAAATCTTGCCATTTGCAACCATGTGGATCCAAGTAGAGTATATTACGCTAAGCAAAATAAGTCAGTCCGAGAAAGACAAATATCATATGATTTCATTCATAGGTGGAATTTAAGAAACCAAACAGATGAACATAAAGGAAGGGAAACAAAAATAATATCAAAACAGAGAGGGAGAAAAACCATAAGAAGACTCTTAAATACAGAGAACAAACTGCAGGCTGCTGGTGGGGAGCTGGGTGGGCAAATGGACTAAACGGGTGATGGGCATCGAGGAGGCACTTGTTGGGATGAGCACTGAGTGTCGTCTGTAAGTGATGAGTCACTAAATTCTATTCTTGAAATCACTATTACACTATATGTTAACTAACGTGGATTTAAATTAAATTAAAACAAGAATTTAAAAAAAAGAACTTAGCACCTTATGTGGTATATTGTTGACAAGCAAAAAATAATAATAATTGCTCATTTAATTGAGTTATTTTCTCCAAAGAAAAAATATAAAGGATTATCACCACACAGAGTTTGTAGGAGTAAATGTTTAGACACAAAATAGTGGAACCAATAGACCAGGAGAGAGTTACAGACAATGTTAACTAAGCTCTTGTCATAACAAGTACAGGGCCACACTGGCAGCATGTGATTTGTAGGGATCAAATTATATAGTTGTGCCATTTAAGTGTATTTTTTTTTCCTCATGAAAATTCATTAGTTTCTATAAGCAAATTCCTAAGCTGTTGGTCATCCCATAGTCCTCACTGGGATGCTGGAAATGGAGCCAACATTGGGCCACATCTGCCATTTTAAAAGCGGTTTTGAAGCTTCATGTTTTCAATCAAAAGGACGAATGCCGTCATTGCTTACCCTTATTATTTTAACTTAACGAAAAAGACTCGAACAAACTATTAGCTGCTGGAGAAGAAATGTGAGCAAACCAGTGCTTAGTTCAACTGCCTACGAAGAAAATAGATCACCAGATTGATTTGGCTGGGGTGAGAGGAGAAAGCATGCAGACTACAAAATGTTTTAAAGAGCAACAGGAGACAAATCTATTGTCATGATTTTTAAAAATTAAAGTAAATCCTTGGGTGGGCTGATGAAATTCTAAGGGAAGGAAGTGTGAAACAGTAAAATAGTGTAAAACCAAACACATAAAGTTTTATGTTGTCTAGGTAACATCATTCTGTCTTGATATTGGTGTAAAGGGTTCACAGGTAACATAGGTAAAAGTGCTTAGCGTCGGATCAAGAATAATAGTCAAATGCAATAAAGAAATCCACTGCACCATATCCAAGGCCAGCCGCTGCTGCTGTGCACTTTTGGTCTCTGATGTTCTTTCAATTTCAAATATCTGCGCTCTCTTTTTTTGGCAAGATAAATTTTACCAACTAAACTGGACTTATGAAAATAATACTCTATTTTTATTTTGTTAACTAACTACAATGTGTTAAAATAGATGATGGAAAGGACGTGAAATATGAAAAATGTTATGATTATTCAAACCTAACTCTAACCTGTATAGCTACCAGAATATTAACAAAGTAAAAGAAATAAAAATATAGAATGTAAAAAAAAAAAATAAGTGCTCAGCTTGGTGGGAATTCAAATATTTTAGCAGGACCCCCAGATAAATCAAGGTCTATATATTTCTCTTGGCTTCCGTCAACTCATGTTCTTGAATAATCTCTAACTATATTTTACCTGAGAATTTAAAAAAACACAAAGTATCCAAAATCTAAAATTGATACATACATTATATTATTTTTAAATTTCTTTTTCTTAAGTTTATCTATTTATTTTGAGAGAGAAGGGCAGAGCGAGGGAGAGACAGAGAATCACAAGTAGGCTCCATGATGTCAGAGCACAGCTCAACACGGGGCTTGATCTCACGAACTGTGAGATCATGACCTGAGCCGAAATTAAGAGTCAGATGGTTAACTGACTGAGACACCCAGGTGCCCTTCGTGTTTAAATGTCTGTATCTGTAATTTATCTCTGCCATTTAATTCTCTCTGAAAAATACTCGATTGTCTATCAATTTCTTCATACACGCTTTTCTAAATTCTGGCTCCAAACTTACAAATTATAATATTATAGAAAACAATAGGAATTAGCTTATATCTAACATTTATATTCTGCCTAAGAAGGCAAGAGACCATAGTGGTTATGTGGTTCTATGGGGTGTGTAAACTTTGGAATCTGGGTTTCAACCCCTAAATCCACCTTTTACCAACTATGTGAGGCAAGCTACTGGGGCATTTGCTCCCTCAATCTTCTTCTTTATAAAATAATATATTCATGTTATTGAGGAGATCAAAAAGTACTATCTGTAAAGTATTTAAAACAATGTCAGGCACCTGGGTGGCTCAGTCGGTTGAGCATCCAACTTTGGCTCAGGTCATGATCTCGTGGTTTATGAGTTCGAGCCCTCCATCGGGCTCTGTGCTGACAGCTCAGAGCCTGTAGCTTGTCTTTGGTTTCTGTGTCTCCCTCTCTCTATCCCTCCCCTGCTCATGCTCTGTCTCTCTCTCTCTCAAAAATAAATAAACATAAAAAAAACCCATGGTGTCTGAGGTATACTAAGTGGTCAGTAAACATTAGGCAGCAACAGAAATCCACCTAAATAGTTAGAAACAAACACTGCATTGCTAAAACTTGCTTTCACTTCTGAATATATAAATAGAACATTCCCTAAAGAAAAGCCCCTCAGCATTACTGATATTGATGATGAAAATCATAAGCTTGAATAAATAGCAAATACATATATGTACAGATCACGATCAGACAATTTTATTCTTCTGTCTCCTAAATAACCTTGCAACCTTTATTTGGGTCTGTAGAGTTAGCTTTTTTTTTTTTCCAACTGGGAGTAAGCTCCCTGAAAGGGGGAGGGATAGACAGAAAATTGATGTCTTAAATAAACAAGTCACCAATCTTTTAGGAGAAAGTGTAATCTCAAATTGGTTAAATTTGCTTGATTCTGTTTTATTTAAGTTTTCTGAGTCACAAGGAGATGGGCACCATCAATTTAGAAGGCTGGTGTCCAAGCAACAGCGAGGGATGTCAACTTACGTGAACCATTCAATAATTTACTGGTTCTGTCTGGGTTTCAGAACATACTTTTTTCTCTTCTCTGAGTGCCAAGCACAGAGCTAACAATTATTGATGGGTTTACTTCTGTTCTTATATAAACTATCTGTTTAGAGCTGATTTTTGAGTCATGTAATTTTGTCCCTTTGTTCTTTACCCTTAAATGTGATGTATTTCAAAGGCAAAGAAATAAACTCCTAATAAAATGATCAAGAAATTCTACATACGAAACTTGACATGTACTTGTTAGTTAACTATGCCTTAAAGGCTGCTCATATTCAAACCAAGGAGGGCCTTATGCCTCTTTACCTTCTAACATTTCCAAGCTGTTCCATTTTTGAGACAGTGAGGTGGCAGAAAATGGGTCTGGGTCACACCTGTGCTCTTCGGTGGGTGTTAGTGAGCCACCATGCGTCAAACCAAAGAGCCCACTGGCCAGAGATTTTTAACCTGAGGCCCACAGACTCGCAGGAACACCAGGGGTAGGATCCACAGTCATAAATTTAGCTGGGGGAGGAGAATGAAAGGAACTTCATTTTCACTAACCTCTACCGTTTTTTGTTCAGTTATGAATGTAAGCAACAAATCACAGTCATATCGTCAGTACCCATGGCTTTATGACCAACAGAAATCACATACTTTTACGTCACATTAATTCTTGTGAACATTTCAAAATAATATTTATACTTCTCAGTATATGAAAATTCTAATTTTAATAGATTTGGTTATTTACTATGAAAGAAACATATTTATTTAAATATTTGAAACCATGTCATTATGGTGTATTTCCTTTGTAATCCGATGTATTTCATCTGAAATGTTACTCTGAGAAGGGGTCTATGAATTTTGTTAGATTGACTAAGGGTACAATGACATTAAAAAAAATTAACAATTCATGCACAAGAACAATTTACCTAATGTTTTCCAATGGCTAAAGAACTCACATTTCTTAAAATGAAAGTTGAAATTTGTGATAATCCCTTCTGAACCATGAACCCGATCCGTTCAGATCTGCACCAGTCCTGCTCACTCACTCTCGGTAGCTTCCTTTCACATTTCCCTCACCTGAAATGCCATCTGGCACTTGCCAGTTGTCCAGGTATTACTGTCAGTGCCCCAAAGTTGCATAATAGCTCAGATGTACATGCCAAAGAGGGAAATTCAACGGGTCTCAAATACTCAAATTTCATGAATACTCAATCATGAAATCACCAGAAACGAATCACAGGGCAGGCAAAGACTTCCCGAAGAAACCTAAGTGTCGCAAGACTTGATTGATTATCCTGCGATTCTATTAACATATTTGATAAACTATCATGTCTTTCAGGATGCTTGGTAAGAATTAATGAGAGTTAAAGTGTTTGGAGTGTTACATACATGCCAGAGATTTCTCTGAGTGCTTTACATGTGTTAACGATTTCAGTTTCAAAGCAATTCTATGAAGCAGGCAGTTTGGTTGTGTTTATTTCAGAGGTAAAGAAATGGGGAAGCTAGATGACTTGCCCAAGACCACGGAATTTATAAAATGCAGAGCCAGAACTCAAAGCCTGCCAACCTAGCCCTAGTCCACATTACTATGAACCAGGCTATATCGTCTCTTAGCTGCAAACGGAGGCAAGACGCTTAAGTTGGCAACGAAGTCTTGCTTGAGGTAGGGGTCAGCACAGAGCCTGACACGGGGCTCCAACCCATGAATGTGAGATGTGACCTGAGCCAAAATCTGCGGCTTAACCAACTGAGCCACCCAGGCACCCCTAAGCTGCCTTAGTCTTTAAACAGTATTTGTTGGGGCGCCTGAGTGGCTCAGGTGAAGCATCCAACTTCAGCTCAGGTCATGGTCTCATGGTTTGTGAGTTTGAACCCCATGTTGGTCTCTGTGCTGACAGCTCAGAGCCTGCAGCCTGCTTCGGATTCTGTGTCTCCCTCTCTCTCTCTGCCCCTCCCCTGCTCGCACTCTGTCTCTGTCTCTCTCTCTCTTTCAAAAATAAATAAACATTAAAAAAAAAAACCCTTTATTTGTTAATCTAACAACCTGTGCCTTGATTCCAAACTTACTCACCAACTTCCTGATTACAATTTGTCTTCCCACAGAGGACAACCCACATAAGAGAATATGCCACTAATGTCGAAGCAAACTAGACTTTCTGGTCTCCATGGCAATTACATTTTTTATCAAAAAATTTAAAAACTGGCCCTTTAGCCTAGAAGAAAAAAATAGTCGTCCTTTTCTTTATTCCTCCCACTAAGTACAACAAGATATTATATAAACATATTATATTATACAAAACAAACACAAGAAGCCTCTGAAAGACAGAGAAAAGGCAGACTGATGAGACATCTTAAGACCCAAAGAGCAAAACAATGCTAAATTCTCTGCATTGTCTTTTTGTTTTCTATAACCGAGACTGAAAACTGGGTGAGTTGCACCCAATGGGAGCAGATTAAAGAAAAAAAAATCTCAAGAGAAACCTCTTGAGTCAATAGAGCAGGAAAGAGGCAGAAAACTTTTAGACAAGAACTATTTTACTATAACCAACACCAAATCTAAAAAGTGGCCCTTCGCTTCCAGCAGCTAAGGCCAAGTGGGGAGACCGAATTCCACCCTCGCCCGACGGTGTCAGTGTGCCCTCCCCCATCCTCCCCCTGCATGAGTGCTTAGGACCCTAGGAGGCCCATAGAATCTGTCACCTCACACTCATTATGATGACTGCTATTTAAAAAAAAAAAAAAAAGAATGGGACACCTGGGTGGCTCAGTTGGTTGAGCATTCGGCTACGGCTCAGGTCATGATCTCGCGGTCCGTGGGTTCAAGCCCTGCGTCATGCTCTGTGCTGATAGCTTGGAGCCTGGAGCTGCTTTGGATTCTGTGTCTCCTTCTCTCTCTGCCCCTCCCCCACTCACACTCTGTGTCTATCTCAAAAATAAATAAATGTTAAAAAAAATTAATAAATAAATAAAACATTAGGGAAAAAAGAAAAGAAAAGAACGTAGTAATGGGAGGATGTGAAAAATTAGAAGCCCTGTGCACTGTGGGTGAGAGGATCAAATAGTCCAGCATGGAAAACCAGTACGGAGGCTCCTCAAAAACTACTAATAGAACTTATGATCCAGTAACTCCACTTCTGGGAATTTAGCCAAAAGTGTCAGAAGCAGGGTCTCAAAGAGACATTTGCACAACCATGTTCACGGGGGTACTGCTCCCAGAACCCAAGAGGTAGAAGCAACCCAAGTGTCTGCCAGCAGACGTAGGGATCATTAAAATGTGGTCAACATATCCAGTGAGATATTACCTCAGCCTTAAAAAGGAAGGAATTGCTGTCCCTGCTACAATATGGACGAAACCCTGAGAAGATTATGCTAAATGATTTAAATAAGCCAGTCAGGAAGACACAACTAATTCCAACAATAGAGGCAGCTGAAGTAGTTAAGTTCACAGAACCAGGAGGTAGAATGGCAGTGAGCCGGGAAGAGAGGAAATAAGGAAGTTACATAAGGGATAGAGTTTCCGATGTGCAGGATGAAAAAAAGCTCTGGGGATCTATTTCCCAGTAACGTGAATCTACTTAACATTATTTAACTGTATACTAAAAAAAAAGGACTATGATAAAAAATTTTATGGATTTTTTACAGTATGTGTTTATAAACAATTACACACCATGACCAATTTGAGTTTATTCCAAAGATGCAAGGCTTGCTCCATATTCTAAAATCAATAACGTAATCTACCATATTAACAAGCTCAAGAAGAAAAGAATGCCATAATCCTATCAACCGATAAAGAAACAGCGTCTGACAAAATGCAACACACATTCATAGTAAAAACTCTCAGAAAAAGAAGAACAGAGGGGACCCTCCTGTGCTTGGTCAAAAGCCCTACAGCTGGCGTTCCCCTAAGCAACGAGAGCCTACCCCTGACATCAGGATCAAGGCAAGGATGTCTTCTCTCTCCTTCCCCTTAGCAGAGCAATAAACACATAAATCAGTGAAACAGGGAACTCATAGATGCGCACAAATAAATCCAACTTGTCTGCAAAGGTTCAAAAGCAACTCAGCGGAGTAAAGAGAAACTTCTCAGTTTGCGGTACTGAAAGTTGAACATCCACAGGCAACAGAAAATGAACCTTAGCCTAAACCTCACACTTTATACAAGCATTAGGTCAAATGGGTCACCAATTTAAAGGTAAAACATAAGACAATAAAGCTTTTAGGGAAAAAAAAATTTAGAAAACATCTTGGGATCTAGTGGTAATAGATTTTGTGATTCCGCCATTTCAAGCACGTGATATAAATGAAGTCATACAGCATCATAAACTTTCGGGGCTGGATTTTTTGCACTCAGCAAAATTCTCTGAAGAGTCATCCAGATGGTTGTATCGTAGTTTGTTCCCTTATACTGGTGACTAGAATTTCTCTTGTGTACATGTGCCACTGCTTCACCCACCGAAGGACCCGGGGGTTATCATGTTCTGGCCCTCCTCTCTCTCGCAAAATAAATGAAACTTAAAAAAAATTTTTAAAGAGTTCTTAGACACCAAAAACATGATCCATAAAAAGAAAAATTACTAAATTGGGCTTCATCCAAGTAAAAAATTTTGCTCTTTCAAGAGAATAAAGAGATAAGCTACTACAGACGGGGGAAAATATTTGCATTCTCTGTATACAACAAAGGATGGGGATCTAGAATGTACAAAGAGCTATCAAAACTCAACAGTAAAAAAAAAAAAATGAACAACCGAAATAGAAAATGGTTCAAAGACATGGGGAGACATTTCACTGAAGAGGATATACAGATGGCAAATAAGCACATAAAAATGTGTTCAATATCATTAGCCATTAGGGAAACGCAAATTAAAACTGCAATGAGCTATCACTACGTGCCATACAGAATGGCTAAAATAAATAACAGTGACAACACCAAATGCTGGTGAGGATGTGGAGAAGTCGGATCACTTGCACATTGCTGGTGGAAACAGAGAACGGCACAGCCACTCTAGCCCACAGTTTGGCAGTTTCTTTAAAACCTAAACATATCACGACCATACAGCTTAGCAATTGCATACCTGGGTATTTATCCCAGAGAAATGGACATTTATGTTTACACAAAAACCTGAGGCTTTTTTCATCCTGTTGGGTAAGATAAAGGGGCAGGTCCTAGAATGGACCTCTCCTTAAAAACACAAATAAATAAAATATTAAAAAAACCTGTACGTAAATGCTTGTTGTAGTTTTATTTGCAGTAGCCAATACGTGTGACAAAATCACAAAATGGAGAGCAGTTTAGAGGATGTCAAGTCTTAAAAAAAAAAAAAAGGTGGTAAAGGGGGGGGAGTAGACGTGGCTACGAAGGAGCAGCATGAGGGGGCCTGTGTTGATGAAGATGCTCGTATCTTGACTGTATCGGTGTCAGTATCATGGCAGGGAAATTGCACCATGGTTTTGCAAGATATTACTTATGGGGGAAACTGGGCAAAGGGTGCTTGGGATATCTCTGTCTCATTTCTCACAACTACCTGTCACTCTACAATATCTCAGAATTAAAAGTTCAATTTAAAAAATTTTTTTAATGTTTATTTATTTTTGAGAGAGAGAGAGAGAGAATGTGTGGGAGTGGGGGAGGGGCAGAGAGAGGGAGACACAGAATCCAAAGCAGGCTCCAGGCTCTGAGCTGTCAGGACAGAGCCCAACGCGGGGCCCGAACTCACCAAGGGTGAGATCGTGACCTGAACCAAAGTCGGATGCTTAACTGACAGAGCCACCCAGGTGCCCCTAAAAAGTTTAATTTTTAAAAAATGGCCCTTTGATTTCATGTATCAGTGTTTCGAGATCGGCTAGTGTGCATTCGCCTCTGGGAAAGAACTCGCCGTGCCCCCAGAATCAGGCTTAGAGAGTTGGGTTCCAACCCCGGGCAACCTAGCAAGGGCGAGTCCATGGAGACTTCCAGGACCTTTGGAAAGAACCAACCTTGACATTTGCCACATTGTTTTCCACTTTCCAACTCCTACAAAGTTTAATATTATTTCAAAGATGAATCAAATACCGCTTTTCCATGACGTTCTGCCGCACCACCCTGGGGTTCCTTGACCCTCTCTCTGGAGGCCTCTAGTACTCTTTATTTATACCTGAGAATACAATAACAGCAACCAGAGGTATATTTATGCCACACGGGCGATGGACCCTATTCAAAACAGGGACCTAGAAGCAGGTCAGCTGGTCACGGCTGGCTTTACGGGTCTGATGGCTGGACAAGGCCAAGGGCCAGTTTTCACGTGGGTGACCTTCAAATACTCCAAGGCGCAGGAAATCTCCATCAGCCTGAACCTGGATGAGGAGATTCCCCCCAACACCACATGGCTCTTGAACTCCACAGCCTTGAACACACTTATTTTCCCTCTCTTCCAGCTGGGACTTCACCTGGGGGGGGACGGGCCAGGTCCCGGTAGTGGCAGGCATCCATCACCCAGGCGGCCAGCAGACAGACAAGCAAAGGGAGCCAACACAGAGCACAGACATGGGGCAGCAGCAAGTGCAGGAGAATTCTAAATACTTTGTAAATCTTACATTGAGATTTCAGGATAAGATGATAATATTCTAGATACATTGGGTTAGATTGTAGTAACAAATTAATTTCACCTGTTTCTTTTTACCTTTTTAATGTGGGTATTAGAAAGTGTAAAACCACATGTAAGACTCACAGTTGTGGTTACACTCTACTTCTAGTGGCCGGCACGGGTCTACACACACTCACTAAGCATGTGCACACATCTTTCTTTAGCAGCCATTTAATAAGTGCTTCCGATTTACTACTCGCCTATACTACCTACTGATGAGAAGGCTAAACACTGACTTACTTATTCCCATCGCCTTCCCATCCTGTCTTCCTGAAGTACGTACACTATAGAGCGAAAATCTCATTTCTTTTGAGTCCTCTGTAGCCAAGTTCTGTAGGAGATCAAGCCCCTGCCATCGGCTCGCACAGTACACAACTTGGAAGCGAAGGAGAAGATGTGGAAGAAGCAGTCCCGGCGAGAAGATTCTCCAGCAGACATGGTGTTTCCTGGGTCAGCTGGGGCACGGGGTCTGGGGTCTGGGGTCTGGTCCCGGCACCACAGCTGTCGGGCCATGGGCCGTGGCTGCTGTGTTATGTCTGCCCCTCAGCCCTGCCATGAGCTTGGCTGTTTCTCCTGGCTGGGCTGCTCCTCGTTCTTGAGGTACAGCATCCCGAACTGCTTGTCAGCCCTTCCCCAGGATCTCATGAACCGCCAATATGCTCCACTACATGTCTTTATGCTCAAAAGTACTGAATAGAAGACAGGGTCTGCGACCAAACTCGATTGTTTGCCTTTTAAGGAAGAGTGCTAACTCTTACAATCGGAATAAAGTCAGATTCTGCTGCAGTAAAATAGCCATGGCTTTTAAGAGTTATACATAGCAAGGAAACATTTTTTTTTCCCAAAGGTCTCACTTCCTGTGCTAAAGTTAAGAGAATTTTACTTGGCTTACTATACTTCGTTGTGGAAAAAGATCAAGTTATGACTTATGTCCCCTTTCTTTATGGTCTGATGTGTATTTGTATGCTTTACTAACAAATATTTTTTCTGTTCACATTTTTTTTTCTCTAAGGACATTCATCACAGAATCCTAGTAACCAACCTTCTAAATTTCAAAAGCCAAGACGGGTATCCTGTTACTTTGAATATGAAGGTTGGGAGAGGCGATCCGCTGTGTGCCCTGAATATTCCTGAAAGTTCTTGCTAGGAGTGTCAAGAATGCAAAGCCCTCTTTTCTTGGTCCATCTCTCTGGGTTGTATTCGCGACGAACAATCTTAAGGATGGATAATGCCTCCTTCCAGCTCAAGGACCAGGCTCTTCGCAGACCTTTCCAAGCCCAGTGTCCCTCTCTTGTAATACAACTCACTACCTGTGCAGGCGTCCGTCTGGGCTGTTCATCTCCTTGGGACTTGGAGGCCAAGGGAGCCGATGCAAATCCTACTACTTGTTGTGCTGTGAGTTATAAAGTCCGTTGTCTCTGACCCAGGAGTCTTGTGTCTTCTGTCGGTATCCATCAACCGCTAACAGGATAACTTACGAGCTCGGTGAGTAGGGTGAAATCAAATGCCAGAACCTGATGACATCTCATATTTAAATGATTCTCTTTGGTTTTTTACTACCAGGAATGTAACTTTCAGGCTCCCTAGTGATCATTTCAATGCAATTCAAAGGACTGGGCCATTTCTAAGTCTCAGGAATTATGGTTCTCTAATACGGGTAACGGAAGTGCTTTAAGACTTATTGCCATAAAGCCTGTTTAATTTTCAGAAGCTATTAAAAAATGATTGCATTTTATGCTAACTATTATTACCTTTTGTTCTGTTTAATTACTCAGAAAGAATATTTATAGCTCAATCTTCTTGTTCATTTTCAACAGAAGAGCATGTATAAATTGCATTTGCAATCTTTCCCTATCTGGGTTGCCACTCACACTTAGAAGCGCCCAGCACACCTCTTCTTACCCACTCATCACACAAACATTTGTCGAGGGCCTGTGTTTCAAAAGGCGCCGTGCTGCATGCAGAGGGAAGGACAGAGCGTATAAGGCGGGACACTACGGTGCATGTTATCTGCATGTTCACTGCTTGTGCTGGAGGGGAGGGAACTTACCGTCACTGAGACTCAATAGGACGCGCAAGCATGGGCTGCCAACATGCTAAACTAGTGGGTAGAAAGGGAGGAAGAGTCTGACTGGAAAAAATATGGGTGCAGGACTAGAGGCAAGGCACAAATATCCCTTGATGATTCTAAGATTTAAGACCAGGTGCCTGAATGCAGGTGATATCAGCTGCCCAAATAGAGAATTCTGAAAGAGAAAGTGTCTCGGAGGTGGTAAGGGGCGGACAGATGGAAGGAAGGGCCCGGAAAGGCAGAGAATCTGTATAACGCAGTGAGTCCAGAGCCAGAAGGGAAAGTTTCCAGAAGGAAAGGAAGATCAACACATCCAAATGCTACAGGGAAATCAAAGATGAGTCCTGAGAAAGACCAACAGTAGGTGGGTATGTCTCCAGAGACTTGCACGTGCAAGGCCCCAGTGGGCATGTGCAGGGAAGGATTGTTGGTGGCAGGTCCCAGGCACCTGGCTGGCAGTGCTAACTCCAAAACAGCCCGCCACACTGTCCCCCTTCCCATCCAGGATGTTACTGCCCAGGTGCCCCCATGCCTTAACTGGCTTAGCTCAAAATCCAAAGTTTAATACCCCCTTACCTGCTACTTGCTGCCCACCATTTGCTCCCTGTCAACCTCCAGTTCCTGATCCCTGTGGTGATGTCTATTACTTGAGACTCAGTGTCCCCCAAAAGACCGCAGAGCTGGCCAGCTGTACCTGCCACCTTCTCCTGGATCGACTGAATCGATCTGCTGAGTCAACACTGACCTGTTTGGGGGTGACTCTTTGCCAAATGCCCCAAGACCACTGAGGACATTTGGGGGTCTTCACAACATACTCCAGCCATGACGTAGTAAGGTCTTTACTCAGTGACATGGGTTCCAAAACAGTGCTGCCTTTTGTTGTCACCCCTGGCTCAAAAGATACTTCTGTGGCCGTGGCTCATGGAGTCAGTCAGCTCCTCCCTCAGTGGGCTCAGGGACGCGTGCATGGAGCTAAACCCTGGGACAGAGAACACGGTGGGTCTTCAGAGCTGTTCTTATTCCAACCTTATGTGCTCCACTCTCTCTGCTTAAAATTAGAACATTTTAAGAAATGCCCCTGTCACTGCTGCAGGTGGATTCTCGTGGGTCGTGTTGAGTGCCTCCTGCACTTGCTCCCAGAGGTCTGGATGGTAGCTTGATCTCCATGTGCCTCTTCCTGAAACACCCAGGTATATCGTTGCCGTTAGGATACGTGTTCAGGGAAATAATATGAGGACACGTGATTTTTCTTCCAAAGGGAAAAATATTTCCAATATGAATTTTGCATGAAAAAATTTTAAAGACAGAGTCCATTATTGAGTGATCTACCCCACAAACACAGTACCCACTTGACAGTGAACTAAGAAGGAAACAAACAGAGGGCACCTGGGGGGCTCAGTCAGTTAAGTGTCTGACTTTGGTTTAGGTCGTGATCTCATGGTTCATGAGTTTGAGCCCCGCATCAGCCTCTGAGCTGACAGCTCAGAGCCTGGAGCCTGGTTCGGATTCTGTGTCTCCCTCTCTCTCTGCCCTTCCCTTGCTTGTGTGTTCGCTTTCTCTCTCTCTCTCAAGAATAAATAATAAACATCTAAAAATTATGTTTTAAAAACTTTGTTTTCCTACTAAATCGGCTGAATAATATATAGGGTCAATTGTTGGTACGTGTCAGAGATGATTGGATCAAAATGATGACACTAATATTTCCCCGAAAGATAAGTTCTATCTCTTTCAACCCCCCTCCAACTTTCAGGCCTTGCAAGACTGCACTGCACTGAGGCTTTTTCTCAGCCGAGAGCCAAGGTTCCTTGCCAAACATGACAGCATTTAGATTTAGAATTTTCTTCCATCAGAGAACAGTTATTCTTAATATCTGTGCCCGTTTTTGCATCCATGGCTTGAATAGGTGAACGTGCTGGGTGTTAACTTTCTTTGTGAAAATGCAGTCATTTCAAGGGGCGCAGCAGCAACAGGCCGTCTCCCAAGAGGAATCCGTGTTGCTGCAGCCCGTCCCCTCGCAGTAACCGGACAGGCCTTGGGCTCAGGCTCCCTTGGCCACACTCCTCCCGTATGAAAGGTCCTGGCATCTCCAAATGCGCGCTTCCCAAGTGTCAGATGGATTCACTTATGAGCGGGACTGACTTCCCCCCAAGTGTCCCGAGCGGCCCACCACCCCACAGACACATACGGGCAGGAGGCTCCTTTACTGCAAAGTGCAGGTTCCGCCTGAGGTCACGCCAGATTGAATCGTTTCGTATATACCATGCATTCCAACCACCTGCATTTGAGAACGTGTCAAATCCCGCATGTTTCCGTCCCGCTGCATGGAGGCTGCTGCCCACCGTCCTGCTCTCCCACAGGCCGCCTCAAAGCCGCAGGCGCCACGCTGACGCTCGGCTTCGCCTGACACTCTGTAAATGCCAGTGTGTTGTTAGTTCTGTAGCAGGCTTTGTAAGTCAATGGGGGGACAAAACTGGTCCATGCGAATTTTTAGACACTCTGCCGCAGGGGCCTTCGCTCACTCGGCCCCTGCCTTCCTGACCCAGCGCCCCATTCTGCACCCGCCTCGGTGCCCAAGTCCTCGAGTGCGGTGCATTTCCCATCAAATCCGCCCCTGTCTACCCCACCTCTGCGTGTCGCGAATGTACGTTACAAATTCTGTCCCGGAATTTCTCCCTTAGCCACTACAGTAGGAGTCGTGTTGCTACTTCTACTAATGAAAGCAACAGCCATTATTTATGGCTTATTAACTAAGCAGTTTGCATATTCTGAGGACTTGTAAGCCCCTATCTATAGCCCTACTAATGAAACTTACCATTTACAAAATACCAACCTGATGGCAGATGTTTCACCTGTGGTATCTTTTTTGGACCCACCAAACAATTTTATGAGGTAGATAAAATGTCTTCCTGATTTTACAGATGAAAAGACATCACCACCAACACCAGCAGCAGAAAACCTCTCCGCCCACACACGGAGCAGAGCTGACATACGGGAACCCAGGCTCCAGAGGCCCGTGGTTGGGGGAATTCGTCTTGTCCTCAGGCCTCCTCCTCGTTCTCCCCCTTCGCCCTCTCTTAGCACACTGGGGATCCTGAAACGTGACCCCACTCAGAGCCACCGGGGCCGGTTCTCAGTCACCCAGTCACCCAGGGGCCAGTCGGAGGGCACAGGGCTAACTCTCTCAAACACTACACATACCGTCCGTTAACTAGTAGAGACTTTGAAAAATGGAATTATATTTTGTACCTATTTTCCTTTTTAAAAATATTCCATATTTATTTATTTTGAGAGAAAGAGAGAGCAGGCAGAGGGGCAGAGAGAGAGGAAGAGAGAGAATCCCAAGCAGGCTCTGCACCACCAGCACAGAGCCTGATGCAGGGCTTGAACTCACAAACCGTGAGATCACGACCTATGCAGAAACCAGGTGCCACGATTTTGTACCCATTCCTAATGATATAATTATGAAAAGCAATTATGAAAAGGCTAACCAATACAAGTTACTATTTCAAAAATAAGTGTATTACTGGATTATATGGAATACTGAATAAAAGCTCACAGTTGGTATATTTATTTGCCTCCCCCCACCTACAGCACACAACACTCTCACTAGGCGCTCCTTCAAGACAGTAAGTGACATCTGCTGCCTACACTGACCCTCTTATCAGCACTAGTAACTGTAAGGACACAGGTCCGATTCAGCCTTCCCCTGTACTTAAAGGGGAAGGTGCCGGCTTCTCCGTATGAAAGGGCCCACATTAAGGAGGGACAACTCCTGTAGCGCCCAATCAGGAGAGGCCGGCTGACACCTTTGACCTTTCTCCGGGCGGGCCTAGTCACGCCCTATGTAAGGGTCCTGGGCCCACTCTGATTGGTCAATAATCTAAGTGTTGTGATTGGCTCCCACAACTGCCAGTATTGCTAGGAGGTGTAGGGATTGGAGCACTGTGCATATGTCGTCAGTTCCTGTAACTCCCCTTCCCAAACTCATAAAAGCCCTACCCTGCCTTTGTTCCCAGGGCTCTCTCCACGTGGCCCCGGATTGGTGGAGTCTGTGAGCCTGTAATAAAGACCTTTGCTTTTTTTTTTTTTTTTTTTGCATGCGTGACTCAGTCTCCCTGGTAGTCTCTGGTCTTTTTTTGGGGTGATATTACAAACTTGGGCAAAACATAATGAAAAGGCCCAAAGCAAGGAAGAAAGTGGGACCCCCTCCTCAGAATTTACCTAACTTTGGTGTGAGCAGTCATTGGCTCCAGTTCACAAAGAAAATCGGACAGTCCATACCTTGTCCTCCTGGTGCAAAAGGTCTAGGGGACTGGGGTGGGAATAACCTTTCCAGGCAGGTCACTGGGGCTGAGATTCTCTCCCCGAAAGTCCTAAAATGGCGAAAGTCCAGCAGAAGGGAAATCAGGTGAGTCGGGGGGTCAGAGAGGGGAGGAACGCGGGTCCAGGTTAAGTCAGGTTAGTCCCAGGGAGTACCCGGCTGAGCTCAGCAGGTCAGCTGAGCCACTGGCTGCGAGTTCTGGCTGGGCGCACGCAGCGCCGCGTGGCTGCCCCCTAGTGGCGGCAGAGGGCACGGCCACCGCAATGGGAGATTCACCCAGAGCCCCGAGTTCTTGAAACCGGGGGCCCAAGGTTGCGAGAAGGAAATGCAGAAAGGGCTATCGAGGCTCCTGGCAACACATTTTGAAATTTGCCCCTGAACAAGTCCTACAGAGAAAAGAGGACCAGAAACGAGCCTTGACTCTTGTGTTTCCCCTTCTGCTTGAAAATGTGTTCCAAATTTTGAACAATTAAGGTAAAGTCACCAAGACGAGCTATTGTGATCCCTGGAGCTGTTAACAAAACAAACAAGTGATAAATGTGAGTCTCTTCCATGGGACTTAGAGCATGTTCATAGCCCAGCCCCTGAGAAAATGTTCTCTTGATTTATTTATTTTTTTTTTTTTGATAACTTGTATTAAACTTGAAGGGCGATTGCTTTCACAGGGAGCTCCACACAAGCCTAATCAGTAGACTCATGGGCTCTGGCAGGCTTGTTTCATGAGCTAAATGACAGCCCTCAACTATTCAAACCCTCACCCAGGTGTTGTCAGAAGGTCCTTTGTACGTGTGACTAAAGTCATAATTGGTTGACTATAGGTAAGGGAAATTATTTTAGGTAATCTGGGTGGACTGGATTCAATCGGTTGAAAGACTCGAACTGAGTCTTCCCTAAGGAAGAAGCAATTCCACCTTGGCCTGAAGCTTCACCTTGAGCCCGGGGTCCCAGCCTCCCCTCCTGTGAATTTTAGACGAGCCCGGTCAGTCTTACAATCATGGGAGCTGATCCCTTGCAATACAACTACCTCCAGCTGGCTCTGTGTCCCTGGCTGAACCCTGAAGGTGCTATGCATGGGACAGGGATACCCCTTTCCTGGGGTCACAGCCAGTACAGTCAGAGGGTGGACACCAGCCATGAGGCGCTGGAGGTGCGTCAAAGTCCAAGTTAACAAGAGCAGGAAGTCCAAACGGAAGAAAAGTCCCATCGGAGTAGACGAGGGTTGATGGCTTCCATATAGAATCACAACAAGGGAGGGCTTATGAAGCAAGAAAGGCTGAGATCAGGAGCAGGACAGTAGTTTAGATCCAGATTGATTCTAGACACAATGGGGCCTGGTGAATAAGGCACTGGTCCCAGGAACAAAATTTAAGAGGGTGCCAAAATCTCAGGCATCAAGATCAATAATATTTTATTTATTTTTAATTTTTATGCTTATTTATTTTTGAGAGAGAGGGCGCACAAGCAGAGGAGGGATAGAGAAAAAGGGAGAGAATCCTAAACAGTGCAGAGCCCAATTTGGGGCTCGAACTCACAACCCATGAAATCATGTCATGAGTGGACATCAAGAGTCAGATACTTAACCAACTGAGCCACCCAGGTGCCCCAAGATAAATGATATTTTAATACAGTATTTTAAAGTTAAAATTAATACAAAAGATCCATGATGAACAAAACAGAAATTTTAAATGAAGACAGGATCAGAAAGATCCAAGTGCATTCGGTGGCTGAAGCATATACACCAGCGCGGCGGTCTCTGAAACTGCATCTCTTCAGTTCCCAGGGCCTGGCTGCTGGTCCCTCGGGATTTAGGGGAAGCTGAAGATGGTCGGACTCAAGTTTGTGATTCAAAGATGGGACAGGAGATTGATACCAGCAGTGAGTGGTGACCTAGAAAAACTGCCAAAGTTACAGCCAAAAAGCACATTCAAGTTGAGGTCATAATCAGCCACGAAGATAAGCAATGGACCGAAGAGGTAGATGTGGAGGGGGCAGATGGGGGTAAGGAATCTAGAGAGAAAAATGGCGCAGCAAAGCGAGAGGCTCGGGCACCACGATGTTGAGACTTGAATAGCACGTCGTGAAAAGCCTCCCTTCATAACACGTGATGCAGAAGTACCTTAGAAACTAGTTAAAAACAGTAATATGCTATTTGTGACTTGTTTGAAAGCTAACTGAGTCCAGATCAAGGCCAGTGAGAATAGTCAAAGAAACATCACAGAAGAAGAGGTATTAGCATGTTGTGTTTTTTCTTCTTTATTCTGTTCATTTGACAATGATACATTGATGTTGAATCTCTGTAGAGCAGCACTTTGTTATTTTGATGTATTAAGAACTGTCCAAATACAAAATGTGGTGTAGAATAGAAAGAAGAGTTGATCAGGGAGAGATGTGGGGTCCACACACCACACGCACGCGCACGCACACGGGCACACACATACACACACACACAATACACACTCTCCGCCGTCACCCTATCTGAAAAAGATTTCTGTTACACTGAAATTTCTGTTACTAATTTAAAATTAGTCAGGACAGGAATGATATCCTTTCTAATGCACAAAGCTTTATTTACTCAATGGGGCAAAAAAAACCTATAACATCTATTTTTATGCGTTTTTATTATTACTATATTTTATTACCAGAAAATATAACAAATGTAATATGTAATCATATACGAATGTCGTTGTATATCAGTTACATTCATTTTGGATAGTAAAATCCTAACAGGCAGAAGCCCATGCTCTCCATAGGGATGTGACAGGTTTGAATACGTGAATCTCATAGCAATCCATGACCACACAATATTGTTTATTGTTAAAACCAAATTTTTGGTAAGATTTCTAAGTAACAATAGTTCTATGATATATAAGCATCTGACAGAAAATAATCAATGAGTACAACTATTATTATTAGAATGTAAGCAGCCCTTAAAATAAGAGACCAAATAGTTATCCAATTAATACATAAGCCACTTTCCCCAAGTCCTGAAAGAGCAGGCAGTTAGGAGCCCACTGTGGTATGTGGTGGCTCGGCTTAGCCTAAACTGAGTCAAAGACACTCAGGTTCAGGTGCAGGCTCTGCCCTTCATGAGTATCCGTGACTTCTCGGAGCGCACTTCCCACATGCAGAATGGAAGGAGTTAAAACGGCTTCCCTGGGCTATTATCACGATGACCGGAGATAAAACGCCTCTGGCATAAGATCTGGCCCCGGTGCAATGTCTGTTCCTGCTCTCTGCTGATTGGAGACAGTGAGCGGGAAGCGTTCCCTTCATTTCTGAGGACTGAACAAGGGCTAGTATATGCGCGCCCTGCAATTTTACTCTTGAAATGCTGTAATTTTGAGAAGTTAGTCACGATGCTCAGGGCGGCAGCTGTCTGATGTCGCGGAGTGCTCCGAGGAGAGGCCTGCTCACAGGGTGTCCAGAAAACCCCAGAGCCTCGTTCCTCAGCACGCTCTGGACAGCTGCTCTGGCTTATCCACGTAAAACCACAAAACAACACGGATTACTTTCATCCTGTGTAGCCAAGATGGGGAGTGCACAGACCCGTGGGCCTCTAATAGCTTAGTGATTTCTAAGGACATAAAACTTTCCACTCACACCTAACAATATTTTGTGTTAATGTTAATGTGTTAATGTGTTAATGTTTTGATCATTATCCAATACCTTTTAAATATCATCACTGTTCTTCTGCATGTCCTGTTTGATTGCATCATGTGACTGGATCTGAATCAAGCAATTAAGCTCAGACCCACTCCAAATAAACTTTCTGAGGGACCATCTCTCTGAGAAATTTAGATAGAAACAATGACAGTTATTTTTATATAACAACACAATAAGCATTTGCCAATAAGTATTTATGAACATCAGCCGTCATTTTTCCCCTGGGAAACGAGAACCAGTTTTGAATGTAAACTAATTTACTTATTATTCTTTACACACAAGAGCTTTGACTCAAGATTCTTTCAGTTCCTTCCCCCTATTATGTGAGTGTAATTCACATGAGTGTAATTTAAAGTTTCCCTGACGTGCTGAAGGAACAAGCATTGATAAGTCTGTGGAATCAACCCGAGTATAGGTTGGCGTGTGCAGTACTCGAAAAGCAATTGTCGAATTTGTTCATGTGCACAGTAAGGAGTTGTGTAAGAGGTGGCAAGACAGCCAAGAGTTTTACAGAGACCAACCATCTCGTTCCAACTGCGTGACCCAAAGGCCTCCTTTCACTCCTCTAACCCTCAACTCCCTTATCTGTAATCGGGGTTCTCCTCCTCACCGCCCACGTTCACAGGGACCACACTGTTACCTGCCCAAAGGGAAACCAGAGCCAGGACCGAATCGTAATGTCTGTAGTCTCCTCACCTCTGCAGGTGGACACGGTAAAATAGCATGAGGGTCAGATTTAGGGAGTGCACTCCAGTACTGTTGGAGAAAGAGCAGCGGAGGGACACATCATAACTCTGCACTGGACTGTCTTCGTTGTCCCATCAGTCAGCACTGGCCTAGTTTCCAAGGACTATCATCCAGCCAAGCTTGGACATTCTCCTGGACTTTTCATAAACCTTAGGAAAGGCAGGTACTGAGGAAGCCCGGGGCAGCTGGAATCAGGGATTATGTTGTCACCAGGAGTCTTTGTGCGGCGTTAGCTTGCTTTTCTGTATGTTGATTTCATTCTTTCTTCTCCGTGGCCATTCACACATCTGGAAAGGAGAAAGGACAGAATGAACTCTGGGGTATTGAATTAGGAGGAAATGGAAGTATTGTATCAGTATGACTGGATTTTAAATAAATGTTTAGAATGTGACTTGTGTATGCGCGTATTAGGTACGCGCGTGTGTGTGTGAATGTGTGTATTTGAGTGTCTGTGTGTGTCTGTGTGCACATGTGTGTAAGAGTATATTTGTGTCTCTGTCCGTGTGCCTGTATTTTCTTTATCCACCAAGAAGGCCTAGAAGCAATGACATTCTAGAAGCAATGAGCGCATTTAACACCTAGATGGTGGTGGTAATGCCATTTTCCGATGAAAGGAAACAGTGCTTCTTGGAGAGGCAGGGCTGGGACTGGGAGAGTACCAGAAGGGCCTAAACATCTTATGGTACCAGAAAGTAAGGAAATGCTAAAAACAAAACAAAACAAAAAACAAACAAACAAAAACTGCGACTGTATCAAAAGGACCCAGGGACAGCTGAAGTGACTACCATTGCCCAAATGTTGCATAATTTGAGCATAAAACAAACAATAATTGCCAAAACATGGGAGCAACCAAGATGTCCTTCAGCGGGTGAGTGGATAAACAAACAGTGGGACGTCTAGACAATGGGATATTACCCAGTGCTATCAAGCCATGAAATGACATGAAGGACACCTCAGTGCATATTGCTGAATGAAGGAAGCCAGTCTGAAAAGACTACATGCTATACAACTCCACCTATGTGACCTTCTGGAAAATGCAAGACTGTTAAGACAGTGAAAAAAATAGGCAGGGATTACAGGGAGAGGAAGGCATGGACAGAGCGCAGAGGACTTTAGGCCAGCAACACCATACTGTATGATGCTCTGATGGTGGGTACATGTCATCAAACATTTGTCAAAACATATAGAATTTATACCACCGAGAGTGAACCCTAATGTAACCTACGGATTTGGGTGGTAATGACGTGTCAATATACATTCATCAACTATAATAAATGCATCTCTCTGGTGGGGATGCAGACAATGGGGGAAGCTATGCATGTGTGGGGGAGGGGTGTGTGGGAAATCTCTGTACCTTCCATCCAGTTTTGCTTCAAGCCTAAAACTGCTCTGAAAAATAGTCTTAAAAACAAAAGGACAATAATAGAACAGTTTATAGTTGGTTGAATTAAATAAAAATCTATGTGCTTATATAGATATCAATAAATAAGTGAATAAATAAATACAGTGGGGAAAAAAGAAATAGCTCTTCCTTACAGAAAAATGCCAACCAACTAATAAAGGTAGAATTAACGTAAGAGGCATGTCACCATTTGGCAACCACCAAAGTAAAAATTGTGTCAGGCAACAATCTTCAATGGGCATTAAAATAGAGATCATTACACTGAGAAAAAAGATATGTACTTGGATTTACAGTATCTCCTCACAAATTACACATTAATTACAAGGAGGGAAATAAGAACTTCACAGTAAAGACATCAGTAGATCACTTAGTAACCAGGTGATCACCCACTTGATAATTTTATTTTGAAAGTGATAGACTGAGGACACAACATCCTCTTTCCAGCATTTCTCTAAAAAGTGCATGTCCTGAATCTAAAGGTGAAGAAACACCAGACAAAGCCAAACTGAAAGAAATTCTCCAAAATAAATGTCCTGTTCTCTTCTAAAATGTCAAGATCATGAGACACAGAGACTAAGAAACTGTTCCAGACTAAGGGGAAGAGAGAGGAATGACAACTTAATGCAATACGTATTCCTTGATTGGATCCTGGTCTTGGAGAGATAGCTACGAATGATATTATTGTGATAATTACCAAAATATGAATATGGGATATGGATTGGGTGATTGTTTTGTGACAGTGGTAACTTTCCCTATTTGGATAACTGTACTCTAGTTGTATGTATGTATGTAAGAAATATACACAAAAGCATTCAAAGGTAAAGAGGCACAGTATCTGCAATTCAGATCTCCAACATTCCAGGCACATTTATTTATATATATATAAAACATGTATATGTATGCATAAAGAGACAGGTACAAAGAAAATAAGGCAAATGTAAATGATTAACAAATCTAAGTGAAAAGAACTTAGTATGAAGTACTTAGTATGAAGTATAAAGAGGAATTAGATGAGTAACTCTTCTAAGTGAAAAGTACTTAGTATAAAGTACTTAGTACAAAAATATGAAGAGGAATCTTCCTATTGTACTTGCATCTTTTCTCTAAGCTTAAAATGTCAAAATAAAAAAGTTATACTACTTATAATAATTTTAAAATACTTATTTGATTATCCTCTATAATCTACAAGCAAAGCTACAGGTAAATTTTATTATGGCTTGTCCAAAACAAATGTCTCAGGTTCTAGGAACACTGCCCTGTTTATATATGTGCTATTGACCTGTTTCCTTGGGACAATATCAAGTTGGGAAAATACCAAGACGAGACAAGTTATTGCTTTTTTCAAAATTAGAATAATAATACCTATACCTAGTAAAAGTTATAATAGCAGAGAAAAGAATGAAAAGTAAAACTGTTCTTCCCCTAACCCATCCCACTGCCTAGAGGAAACAGTATTAATAGTTTCTTGCATATCTTAACTCCAGATTTCAAATGTTAAGGATATATATATATAACAATTGTCTATATTAATTATCAATTATATGTTACTAAATATAATATACATATCATTCTTCTTTACTCTTTGAATATTTATATATACATATTTTTAAGTTGGTACTTAACCATTCTGAAGATAAAGGAAATTTGCCATGGAGGAGGGGCTAAGACAGGACAGGTTGTCCTTTGCTGTTTATGAGAACCCCAGGCTAGGTTAAATAAGAAACTTTCAAAATATCACATACCTGATAAATGGCAGAGCAGAAACTATTCACTCAATTCATTTTGTCATGATTGTCATTAATGGTTGAACTTTAAACTATATAAACCCCTCAAATTGACTGATAGTCCGTTGGTGCCAACATTAATGCTCTGAGTTGTTTCTTTCTTTAAAATTCTTTTCTGGTCCAGAGTATACGTTTACAAAGGTGCTGCTCCATCAATATCTTTACTTTCAAACATACACACATATGTATCCTGGGAAAGAATATATAAATATAGATAGATAAAATATAAAAGACCCTAATATTCCATGTAGAAAATTTATTCATTCTCTTAACAATTTTCATATAATTTATTTTTCTCCCCATTTATGTGAGAAACTATGAGTTCTCCAGAAGTCTTGGGTTCACTTTCTACCATCTATCCCCACCCCCCACCAGCACTAGTGCCAGGAAGGAAGACCTGACCCAGCAGCTCCTAAGGACCAACTCTTCCCAGATCTGTCCCTGCCACCTGCAATCGCGTGAAGCCGCTTGGGAACACAAATCTTCCAGATGTGATACTCTCCCGTCCCCTTTCATCACTCTTTGAAGACTGTCAAGATCAAGATGAGCATAATGAGGGACAACTAAATAAACAAAACATGCCTCAAGACTTGACAAAAATATTAGTTAGCAGCAAATAGGAATCATCCCAGGCTTGATATAATATCTTAATCACACTCCATTGTAAATTACAAGCCGTTAGATGGAATAATTAAATGCTTGCCCTTAAAAGAGCTCTACCCTTACCAGATAAAATTAAAATAAGCTTACTTATGAAATTAATCAGAGGGCTCAATGGGAAAGGGGAATTAAGGGGGACACTTGTTGGCATGAGCACTGGGTGTTATAGAGAGGTAACGGGTCACTGGAGTCTACTCCTGAAGTCATTCTTGCACTATATGCTGACTGACTTGGATGCAGATTAAAAAATAAAAATAAAAAATATACAAAAAAGAGGGGACACCTATTTGATATGTAAATTTTGAAGTAAGGTAAATAATAAGATTATATTCAATAATCTGAGGTTTCAGAACAATATCGATGGAGAGTTTAATGCCACAATTTTCACCATTTTTAACATTTGTAACATATTCTTCTATAATGTTTAAATATCCCAAAAAATAAATAAATAAGTAGAATAAAATAAAATTACCTAAAAGCCCATAAAATTAATAAAAAAAATCATTAAGTTTACTCTTAGCTACAGAAAAGACACCAATGGGTACCAGAGAGGAGGTGGGTGGGGGGATGGGCAAAATATGCGATGGGGTTTAAGGCATGTACTTGTGATGAGCAGAGAATGACGTATGGAATTACTAAATCATTATATTGTACTTCTGAAATTAATATATGTTTTGTATGTTAACAATACTGGAATTGAAATAAAAACATTAGTGAATTTTATTTTGATGTCTACGAATGAGAAAGAATGTAATATTCTTTGAAATCGACACTTATTAATTTAACCAATATTATCTGAATGACTGAGAAGCCACTTCTTCCTCACCTTCCAGGTTTGATTCTGCCAAATAAGTAAAATTGTTTTTGGTAGCAAGTGACATCCTATCCACCTACATATGGTTTAACAATAAGGTTTCCTATTCAATTTCACATAAGAATAAAAGACTTAGGCAATTTTGGGGTTGGCTACCTCAACCTCACAATGCTGTCAGAGATCTAGGTATTCAATGTACACCCACTTCCAGGATCTATCCCCACCCTCCCTCTGGCCAGTAGAGCTATAAAGAGGGTTAAGTTACAGTATAACTCACCTCGGGGCCATGCTAGGCCTGATATGGGAGGAACAGTTATGCTTCATAGCAGGTACCTTGATAGCATGTACGTGGGAATGCCTGAAATTCTGATGGTGCTTGGTCAAAGTGGCCAGAACATAGAACCTAATAGAGAAGAGGGTGTTCATTGTTCTGGGAGGACTCTCCACAGATAATGGATTTATTGTCCTATCACAAGTTCCAGAGACGGTACAGGCTCAGTACTAGCATGGCTGCTAGAAACATGAGAAAAGCAAGGGCCCAGGCTTATCAAGAGACCAAGCAGGCTCTAAGTAGCTGGTGTGTTAGAAACTATATAGTGTGTAAGACTCAAAGACCCATAGATGATTAGGTTTTATAGGTTGCTGGTGGTGTTCTCTGTTCCTTTCTAATCCTGCTTTTGGTTTGTTTGGTTTTTTTCCATCTTTTCTCTCCTTAGAGTCCCTCTTAAAATTTCTTATAGGCCTGGTTTAGTGGTCATGAATTCCTTTAGTTTTTGTTTGTCTCAGAAAGTTTAATCTCTCCTATTTTGAATGACAAACTTGCTGGGTAAAGAATTCTTGACTGCGTATTTTTCTAATTCAGCACATTGAATATATCCTCCCACTCCTTTCTGGCCTGCCAAGCTCTGGGGACAGGTCTGCTGTGAGCCTTATCTGTCTTCCCTTGTAGGTTAAGGACTTTTTTTCCCTTGCTGCTTTCATGATTCTTTCCTTGTCTGAGTATTTTGTGAGTTTGACTATGATATGCCTTGTGGATGGTCGTTTTTGTCGAATCTAGTGGGAGTTCTATGTGCTTCCTGGATTTTGATGTATGTGTCTTGCCCCAGGTTAGGAAAATTTTCCACTATGATTTGCTCACATAAACTTTCTACCCCTTTTTTTTCTCTCTTCATCTGGAACCCTTATGATTCAGAAGTTATTCCTTTTTAATGAATCACTGAGTTCTCTAATTCTTATATCGTGCCTTTTTGCTTTAGTTTCCCCATTTTTCTCCCTGCTTCATTATTCTCCGTAAGTCTGTCCTCTATATAGCTGATTCACTGCTCTGCTTCATCCGTCCTTGCTGCCATGGCAACCATTTGAGGTTGCATCTCGGTTATAGCATTTTAAATTTTGTCCTGAGTAGATTTTACTTCTTTTATTTCCACAGAAAAGGATTCTATAATTTTGTTCAACCCCAGTTAGTATTCTTTTTTTTAATTTTTTAAATGTTTATTTATTATTGATACAGAGAGAAACAGAGCATGAGTGGGAGAGGGGCAGAGAGAGAGGGAGACACAGAATCTGAAACAGGCTCCAGGCTCTGAGCTGTCAGCACAGAGCCCAATGCGGGGCTTGAATCCACAAACCATGAGATAATTACCTAGGCTGAAGTCGGGTGCTTAACCAACTGAGCCACCCAGGCACCCCAATATTCTTATTATAGTGATTCCAAATTCTGGTTCAGACATCTGGCTTGTATTTGTGTTGATTCATTTCTTCTTGTACTTTCTTTTGGGGTGAACTCCTTTATTTTGTCATTTTGAAGGAAGAAAAAAAGTTAAGAAAAGAAAAAAATAAATAAAAACTTAAAACAAGACAAAAAATCAAATAAAGGATGCTAGATTCTAGGTGTGCTTTGGTCTGGTTGTTGATAGAATAGAGAAAAGAGGGGGAAAAAAGAAAAAAAGTTTGAAAATTTAAAAATGAATAAAATAGAATAACATGAAATGATGAGAATAAATTAGAATTTAAGAAAAATATAAAAAGTAAAAAATATGTACAAAAAATTAAAGAAAAGTCTTTTGTAAAAACAGAAAATAAAAATAACTTTTTCTTTCTGTATTCAAGAATAAGAAGAGAAAAAGAAAATAACTAAATAGACGGACCAGAATATAGAATGAGATACAATTGACATTACACCCAGCTTCCCCTAGAAGTCGAACTACGAAGCACTTTATAGTCCATGAACTAAGCAGGCAAAGAGACGGGTGGGGCTCCTCTAAAGCCGGGTTGGCCCCGGTGGACGAGGGCTTGCTCTAACGGCTCTGTTCTCCACTAGATGGTGCTGCTTAGTTTACAGGGGTGGATCGCTGTGGCTTGCCCAGCCGTGTATGAGCATGTGCAGAGGGTTGAAAATGGCATCACCCAGCTACCCAGTCTCTAGTATCAGAACTCTGCGCTTTTGCTGACTGGCAATCATGCACCCCTCCTTTTTCTCCAGCTTCCATCCACTCCCCACTTCTCCACTGTCTGTGACCATGCCGTCAGCCTGCCAGGTGGTACCTCCCTCCCAAATTTTATCTCCGATAGGGCTGTGTTTCCAAACCACTCACTTTCTGAGGGCCCATGGCTTTGACCCTCTCAGACTCTCGGTCTTGACAAGGAATGGCTGGGTGTTGGCTTGCCCCCAGGAATATTCATGCACAACAGCATTGCTCCAGATGTCCAGAGACTGCAAGCAGGGTGCCCGCCCCTCCGACCCCCTGCTGAAAAGTTCATGAGATGGTGTAGCAGCAGTGTTTCAGGGATTGTGGTAAATCACAACACACATTTGGTGCCTGGCTTCACCCGTAACATCCTTGTTCCAACAGCAGTGAATGTGGCTCTTCTCTGGGGTCTGCTGGTACCTTTGCCTGTGGGGAGACAACAAATGTCCTCCAAGCAGGGGAACTGCTCTCCCTTGAAGCCTGAAAACCCCTCAGACCTTGCTGTCTGACCCTGGGGATCTTCCCTTCCCACTGGAGCTCCATCAGGTATTGAACTGCAGAGTTTCAGATTTTGTGTTCCTCTGTTTATAGAATCTTAAGGGTATTTAAACTCTCTCTTTTCTCCCTTTCGTCTTTGGTCTCTTGCGGTTGTTTCCACTCTTTCTCTTTCACTCCAGGTGCTTTTGGAGGGAATGATTTTCCTATACTCTTCCCCCCACCCTGTCTCCACAAGCAAAAACAGCTCCCTGCCTCCATGGCTTCTTTCTTCCCCAGTTCACCTCTCCACTCCCTGCACCTGCAGAGTTCTATGGTTCAAGTTGTGCAGATTATTGTGTTAATCCTCAAATAAGTTTTCTAGGTGTGCAAGATGGTTTGGTGTTGATCCAGCTGCATTTCAACGACAAGAGAGACAAAACACACTACCATGCTGCTCCGCCATCTTGGTCCCTTCTTTTTTGTATATATTTTTGGAAAGTTCCCTTATTTGTCTTTTTTTAGCTTTATTGAATTGCATTTTATATACAAAAATGTGCACATTTAGTGTATATATTTTAATGAGTTTCAGTATATACATGCATTTATGATACCATCATCACAACCAAGATAATAAACATATTTATCATCTCCAAAACTTTCCCTGTGATCTTTGTGTGTGTTTTGTTGTAAGAACACTTAAGGTAAGATGTAGTCTCTTCATACATGTTTAAATAATTCAAGAAAATAATTTAATTAGTCTAAGCAAATTTTATTTTATATTTTATGAAGTAGACAGTTTTTTACTCTTAAGAGTCCAGAGAACTGAATAGCAAGAAGCTTTTTCAGAAGAAGCCAATCAGGGGATAAGAAAAGAGTATTTGGCTTAAGTTGATTGGCTAGGGTTGCATAACTGTTCCTATTTAGAACAAAGAAATCATGACAGTTGGGGATTGACTGATAGAATACGGCACATTGCTAGTCAAGCAGAGCATTTATAGGAATGGAAAAGTTATCTAAATCTTGACTAACTGACATGGTACTCCAGGCAGAAGCAGCTCCATCTCGGGCCTAGAAATTATTTCAATACCTATTCTTAAATGTACAATTTCATATTCTTTACTATAGGTACTATGTTACACAGATTCATCTTTCATAACAGAAACTTTATTCCCATTGAAAAAGAATTACCCATTCTCTTGTCTCCAACCCTTGGCAACCACCATTCTATGTTCTTGCTCTGTGAGTCTGACTATTTCAGATAACTCATATGAGTAAAACAATGCAGTATAGTATTTATCCTTCTAAGGTTAGTATTTCACTTAGCATAATGAACTTAATCAAGGAGATAAAAACTTGTACATTGAAACTACAAGACACGGATGAAGAAAATTAAAGCAGACACAACTAAATGGAAAAACATTCCCATGTACATGGATTCAAAGAATTAATATTGTTGTAATGTTTGTACTGTCAAAAGCACCCTACAGATTCAGTGCAGTACTTATCAAAATCCAAATGGCATTTCTTTATAGCAATAGCAAAAAAAAAATATTAAAATTCATTTGGAACTACAAAAGATGCTGAATAGCCAAAATGACCTCAAACAGGAAGAACAAAGTCAGAAGCATCACACTTCCTAATTTGAGAATATATTACAAAGCTACAGTAATTAAAACAGTGTGGTGCTGACATAAAGACACATATAGACCAATGAAACAGAAAAGAGAAACCAAACAATAGAGAAAGGATAGTCTCTTCAACTGTTTAAGAAACTGGAAATCTGCATGAAAAAACAGAAGTGAAATTAGACTCTTATATCATACACAAAAATTAACACAAAATGAGCTAAAAACTTAAACTTAAAACTCATTGCAGAAAATATAGAGGGAAAAATTTGACATTGGTCTTGGCAGTGATTTCTTGGGTGTGACACCAAACACACAGGCAACAAAACCAAAAATAAATATGTGGAACTACATCAAACGGAACTGAACTGAAGAAACTGAACTGGAGAAATCATCAGTAAAGTGAAAAAATGGCATAGCAGAAAATATGCAAACTATCTGATATGGGTTCAATATCCAAAGTATATAAAGAATTCATATAACTCAATATCATATAAAATAATAATTTGATTAAAATGAGAAAAGGACTTAAATATTTCTCAAAAGAAAACACAAATTGTGAAGAGGTGTGTGAAAAAGTACACAATATCACAAAGCATAAGGAAATGCAGATCAAAACCACAATGAAATATCACCGCATCAACTTGTTAGGATGGCTATCACCAAAAAGACAAGAAATAATACGTTTTGGCGAAGATGTGCAGAAAAGAGAACTCTCATGCAGCACTTTGATGGGAATGGGATAGCCAATATGGCAAACAGTGTGGAAGTTCCTCCAAAAATTAAAAGTAGAACTACCATATGACCCAGCAAACCCACTACTGGGTATTAATCTAGAAATGAAATCAGGAATTCAAAGAGGTATATGTCCCTTATATTCATTTCAGCACTATTCACAGTAGTCAAGATATGGAAACAATCCAAGAATCACCAACAGATGATTGAAACGATATGTGGCATATCACACAACGGGATATTATCCATTCTTAAAAAAGAAGGAACCCTGCCATGTAAGATACTATGGGTGGCCCCACGGTAAGGATGTGGACATGGTTAAAGAAATACCCATTCTGGATGATTGATTCCGTAAGATGCCCTTAATAATCGTTCTCACGCCAAAATTCTATGCAGCATTCTTGCTGTCATAAAAAATAACAGCAGTGTCCCAAAGACAAAATGTAGCATGAAGATAGACAATAGGAACATCTCGATATCACTCTGGAAGCAGTGCCATTCTGAGGAATTATTTATTCACAAAGAGAAAATTAGGCATAAATACTTCATTGGGATGCATTGCTATGGTTCTGCATAATTTCCTATGTCAATAGTCTTCTTATGTTCCTTGGAAAGTTTACATAATATTTTTTCACTTCTACTTATTTTAGAATAATCCACGTGAGAATACTTGAAATAAATAATAATTTAACAGATCTCTTTAATGTGCAGCAATCTCAGGTAGTTTATATAGATCTATAGCTAATTTTTCAACCTGAAATAGTACATAATTATGATTTAGTATGATTGAGGAGACATTCTCCGACAACAAAGAAAAAATATCTTTGGATTCCAAACAACACACCTAAACTGGCATTTGGGAATACAGTCTTAGCAACTAATTGTTTTGATTGTTTGCTTACTATTTTTTATGTAAGTATAATCTAAATAAGTCAAATTCTTTCTCTTGGGGCCATACCATAAGAATGCTATCACTACGTTTCCTCTGTTTTAGAGAGGTCTTCAGAATTTGATGTTCCGCTTAGCATTCAGAAAAACAGTTAATTAGTATACAATGGAAAGAGATAAAACCAGGTGTGCTAATATGCTTGTTATTCAGAAATTACGAAGATAATTACATTTCTGGCACAAAAATGGGGACAAAAAAGAGCTAAAATAATTAGAATGAAAAGTGACTCAAAAGCTCACTTCTAGCACTGAACCGTGATTTTGGATTTCCAGCATTGAACCTGTGATTTCAGATTAAGAGAACTCTATTATGATGTTCTCTTTACCAACTCAAGAACAATATAACTATAATAAAAAATTCTTTATACCTTTCTTTGCCTCCTCTTAACTGTCTCACAACAGTGTGCTGGAACAAAACTCTGAGCTAAGGAAGGGACAAGCTCTCGGTCACTGCCCATGGCATGGTTGTTAGGTAGAGCAAAGTTTTCCCTGGATGAAGACCATGTAGGACGTCTAAAAAGATCTCCTGCTAAAGCACCAGAAGACATTTGTGACTTAAAAGATAGCTTTGAGTGCCAGTAGCAACCCAACAGGCTCAGGCAGGAAGCAAAGCCTGAAATATACTTCCCAACACTCAAAAATGATAATACTGCCTTCTCATGGGTAGAGTTAGCCACATGTTAAAATGAGGAAATCTGAACCAAAACATACGGTTTCCAGTCAATACCATTTCTACCCCCACCAAGTCTTTTATTACACAGCCTGACAGGGAAGTGGATGGGGGTCATATCTGGACAGAAAACAAATATTCTGCCTCTTTAGGTTGAAACTTCAAAGACAGCCAGCTGGCCTTGAAACTTGGCCTCTTTAGTGATGGCAATTAGAAAACTTTTAACAAATAATTAATATAGTTCTTGAATCTATAAGTCAATGAGAACATGGTAATGATTTTGATTACTGCCAACAGATTGTGTTAATATAATATTGGTATAATATTGAATGATAGTGATTCCATTTGGGTATAAAGAGAACAAACAAAACTCACAATTCCAAATTTCCCTTTAATAGAGCCAGCGAGAATGCCACCTGTCTGCACTGGGCACGTACTGCACTAGGCTTAAGCACTTCACAAATGCGGCCACGCTCTCCTAGTTTGGTTAGAGTGGGAAGTAACCTGTTTTTTCCTCACAAAGAATAGGACTGCATGTTGTACCTTCTTCCGGAGAAGTTGCACTAGCCTACCCCTAGAAGTTAGTAATTTAATAGCCATGAAGTCATAAAACCTGAAGCACCAGTGAAAAATTGATAACCTTTTAGGTCATTACGGGATTCATGAAATATTTGCCAATGACTTAAAAACAACCTTAATATGGCTTTAATTTCTGAACTTTCCCTCTGTTTACAGGAGACCTGGCTCTTAAGGCACACACTCTGCTACATCAGTTTAAGAGTCCTACAAAACAGTCATCAATACAAGAATCGACAAATCAGTGGGGCAGATTAGGTAAATAAAAACAAACTTTACCACATACTGTAATTTGGTGTATGATAAAGGTGATAAATGGATGTATCAATAAACGTATCGTGTTGAAACAATTGGCTAATCTTTGGAAAAGACAAAGTTGGAGGCTTATTTCTCACAACACATAATAAACTCTAGCTATAAATCAATATTAGCTGTTTTTGGACATTATAAATGCTTTACAAAATCATGGAAGATTAGTAAAAATCGTTGGCTATTTGTTCTGGAAGGAGATAACTATTTCTTTAGCATAAAATTATTTACAGAAATTAAAAAGAATTGTCATTATTCACAGATGACATGATTGGTTAAACAAGAAATCCAAAAGAATTTATAAATAAATCCTTAGTAGAAATAAGAGAATTTAACAAAACATACAACTCATAAAATAATATACAATATATAATTACTGTATACCAGCAAAAATTAAACCAAGAAACTAAATTTTTTAAAATACCACTAATACCTTCAAAATTATCAAGTAACTAAGAACCAAATCAAAACAAAATTTGTTCAAAACCTCTATAGATAACCGTAAAGAAGTATATGAGACACATTTGTTGTAATATGGTCATGGGTTGGAAGACTTATGGGGGGGGCGCTATGATGGTGGCCTAGTAGGAGGCCACTAGACTTGCGTCATCCCTTGAACACCAAGAGGTAACTATCAAATCGTTCTGAACACCCAAGACATCAGCCTGAGGACTGGCAGAAAAGACTGCACAACCAGAGGGAGAGAGGAGGCCACACTGAGGAAGGTACAAAGTGCAGAAATGTGGGTTGAAGGAGAAGCAGATCACGGATGCTGTGGAGGGGGCGGAGCCCTGATTGCAGAGCAGGGGCAGCAGTGGGGGGTGGGGGAACACAGGGATTCACACAAGGAGAACCCCTTCCCAAAGACATTGACTGGAAAAATGAGAGGGGCTGATTTTTGCAAGTTTTTGCCGCCAGGCTCAAAGACTAGGATTTTTGTGGTTGGCAGCCTTGGCTGGGATAGAACCCTGAGGGCACTGCCCTTCTTGAAAGAAACAGGAAAACAGCCCCGAGAACCCCCTACAGCACACTGGAAGAGCCTGTTCCCTCTCCTTGGAGCACATCTGAGAGAGGTAGCAAGCAATCACCTCTCTAGGGACAAAAGAGCCGTTGGGCACCATTTGCTTCCACCACACCTTGGCATAAGCACACAACACCTACTGAGAGCAGCTAACCTGAACACTGGCGCCCCCCCAGCACAGTGAGACCCTTCCCAGCAGACCAGCCACCGTCCTGCCACAGCATGTCCCTGAAGTTTGGAGTTCTAAAACTCAGCAGACTTTGCTGGGATACAGTCCAAGATGCACTGCACTGCTACAGGTAGGCAGGCACTCTAGGGACAGACAGTGTGAAAACAGTGATCTGAAAAATGCCCGTGACACATGAGGGGAAATTATTCATTCTTCAGAGGGTGCTTCCCTGAGAGCAGCAAGCATGGAGCTCCCCCCTTCCCCGCGGGGACAAAAAAATTAGCTGGTGCCGTTTTCCTCTCCCCCCCCCCCCCCCCCGGGTATAAACCAACTTCAGTAAATAGTACAGCGCCAACACTGGCTGTCTAACCTGCTTACACCAAGTACCACCCTCCTGCATTCTACTGGGACTACTTTTCTCGGGCAAGGGTTCCTAAGGCCCAGCGCAGCAGGCCCATTCCCCAGAAGACTGGCAGAAACCCCCTAATGGCCCCGGTCTACTGACTGGAGTGTCTGCGAGGCTTCAGTTCCAATGGAAATAACATCAGGTCTCATTGACAGGCAGAGCAGAGTACATCGGGCTAACGTTTGCCACGTTCTGCCCAGGACAAAACACTGCCCACGGCAGGCAAGAGGAGCTTCTCCAGATGACTGCCCTGAAGGACAGTGGCAGAGATCCTGCGGCACACACCGGAGACACTCCCTGGGTGTCAGGCCCTGAAGACCACGTGACCTCTTCCTCATAAAGCCATCACTCTCAGGAGCAGGAAACTTAATGGGCTTTTCCAACATAGAAAAGAAGAGAGAGACCTAGACAAAATGCCAACATGGAGGAATTCACCCCAAAAGAAAGAAGAAAAGGTCACAGTCAGAGATCTAATCGAAACAGTTATAAATACTATGCCTGATGGAGAATTTACAGCAGCAATGATAAGGATACTCTCTGGGCTTGAGGAAAGCATGGAAGACTGCAGGGAGACCTTAGCACAGAGATGAAAGAGTTAAAAAAATCAAGCAGAGGGGCGCCTGGGTGGCTCAGTCGGGTAAGCGGCCAGCCAACTTCAGCTCAGGTCATGATCTCACTGTTCGTGGGTTCGGGCCCCATGTCGGGTTCTGTGATGACAGCTCAGAGCCTGGAGCCTGTTCCAGGTCCTGTGTCTCCCTCGCTCTCTGTGCCCCTCCCCATTCATGCTCTCTCTCTCTCTATGTCTCAAAAATAAATAAAACTAAAAATAAAATAAAATCAACAATAAACTAGAGTAAATGTACCGCTGAGGATACCTAAAAACTTTTCAAAAAATAAATAAATAAATAAATAAAAATTAAAAATCAAGCAGAAATAAAAAATGTAATAACTGAGATTTGAAACTGACTAGATGTAATAATCATAAGGATAGAAAAAACAAGGAATGCATAAGAGATATAGAAGATAGAATTATGGAAAATAAGGAAGCTGAACAGAAAAGAGAAAGAAGAATTCTGGATCATGAGAGTAGACTTCTGGAACTCAGTGACTGCATCAAACCCAATAACATTCATACCCTTGAAGCCCCAAAAGAAGAGAGAGAATAGGAGGCAGAAGGTTTATTTGAAGCAATACTAGCTAAAAACTTCCCTACTCTGAGGAAAGAGATAGACATCCAAACCCAAGAGATACAGAGAACTTCTATCAAAATCAACAAAAACAGGCCAACACTAAGACATATTATAATTAAATTTGCAA
>PISW01008874.1:0-68011 GCA_004023785.1 Mungos mungo | reverse complement strand
AAAAAAAAATAAAGCTTTGGCGATATCATCATTAACCCCCATCATTAGCACTGTGCCGTCGTGATCTCCTCAGGCCTGTTTCCCCCACCCCCCCTGCACAAAATGGCCCCAGTTTGTTTGCGACCTTTGAGCTTTTGTACCTGGTTGGGATTGTTTTGTATTTTACTAGTTTTAGTGCCTACTCCCCTGCTGTCAGGTCGTCAGCTCTCACTTCTTGACACTTTTAGTGTGCATGCTTCCAGCAACCCCTCTGTCCTCCTTTTGATTTATAGCTTCTAATTTGCTCTGGGCTTGGGAACCAGATAACCAGGCTTGTTAGAGTAAACAGGAGGGGAAACACTACAGAGGGTCCTCCTGCAGGTAGCCGGCCTGGGCTTTAATCTAGACAGCCAAGGGCCTAAGGGACAGCCCCTAGGGCTCAGTCTGAAAGCCTGTGGCCCCCACATCCATACTGTCAGGGGCCTCTTTATCCAGACTTGCAAAAGGGGTGATCTCCAGACCAGAGTGAGTCTGAGTCCGGCCCTTACTTGGCCCTGAACTCACTGGTCTCCCCGACCTTCTCCCTGGCCACACAACTGAGTGGCACACCCAAGACTGGCGAATCTTGCTGAGCAGCAGAGTTATGTAATGGAGGGCTGTCCTTGCCTAGAGGCAGAGGAATGGGCAGGAGGGCCTCTGGAGACCTCCAGGATTCCTCCCTTTCCTACCCTGTCTCCCAGAGGCCCTGCAGAGAATTCTGAGCTGAGAAGGCTCCCTCTTGGCCTTGTCCCTAGTTCTGCCCTTAGGCAGGAGGACTCACTCCAGCTTTCATCACAGCATGGAGGCCCTCTGTAGGCCTCCAGACCTGGGTAGGCTGGGCCCATCTCTGTCTACATCCTCCTACTCTTAGAGTTGCCCCCCCACCAATTCTGGCAGGAAATGCGCTGAGCTGAGCCGGACTGGCTTTGCCATCTCAGCAGTCCAAGGACCTGCCTCTCCCTTGGCCTGGGGGAGGGAGGCGCCACTGAGGGGGAAGCACCGAGGCAGATTTAGGACTTGGGTGGATTTTGAAGACCCACAAAGCCATTTTTCAACCTGAAAACTGAACCAAGCTGGTTTGGAATGGTGGCTGGAGGATAAATGTGGACCCCATGGTGTCATTTTATGGTCAATTTTCAGAGTGTAACTGCACTTTAAGCACTAGTGCTGAGTAGCAAGAAAAAACTTCTTAACCGTAAGATCTATTAAGAGTGAAGAGCTGGCTCCCAGGGGCAAGGTGGAAATGCATAGACATGAATCATTGGAAACAGGTCTAGCCCAGGCGCTAGGAAATACCCCAGCCCAAGCATGGCTGCAGGGATGGAGGGGGCAGTAGTGGAAGGGTGAGAGAGTGCCTCCAGCTCCTTAGGCCCTGATGGTGGTGGCCTCTAGTCTCATTTCCCAGGGGCCTGAAGTCCTGCCTGAGTCGCAAACCCACCCTTGCCTGGGTTGGCCACTCCAAGCAGGAAATGGGAACAGACAACACCTGGTGTAGCAGCAGGCCTGAGGGCCATGGCAAGGCGGGACGGCCGGGGCTGCTGAGCTGGACAAGACTGATGCCTCCATTTCCCTGCCTGTCTTGTTCCATGTCAATCACCTGCCTAAGCAAGCCTTTCAACCAGACATGACCAGCCCCCAGGGAAATGGGACAAAAGGCCAGGGAAGGTCTAGGTTATTTAGGGTTAAATACCTGTAGGGGGAAGCAGAGTCTGGGGAGGTTGGGGGAGGGGGGAGGGTATAAAGACGGAGGCTGCTGATGGCAGATGGAAGATGGAAGGGGAAGCTGGGAACAAAGTGATCTACAAGATTCCTTCCAGCTGGAAAAATATCTGGTTCCAAAGGATGCAGGAGTGAGGAGGGAAACTGACTGCGAGACAGGACCTCCAACAAACCAGAGCCAAGTCTCCTTATTCTCAAATGATGGTCCCCTTATTGAAACACCTGTCAAGATCCCATTTGAGAAGATTCAGGGCTAGGGTTGGCAAACATGGGCACCGGAGGACACCCATCAAGGCAAGGACAAAAAGTGATGCTAAGATCTGAAAGTGAAGAAAACTCAGCTGAGCCACGATTTGCTGTGTGATCTTAGGCAACTCTCTCTCCCTCTCTGTACTGAAATGCACTCTTTTTTTTTTTAATTTGTTCTTAACATTTATTCATTTTTTGAGAGACAGAAACAGTACAAGTGGGGGAAGGACAGAGAGAGAGGGAGACACAGAATCTGAAGCAGGCTTCAGGCTCTGAGCTGTCAGCACAGAGCCAGACATGGGGCTCAAACTCATGAACAATGAGACCATGACCTGAGCCAAAGTCAGACGCTTAACTGAATGAGCCATGCAGGTGCCCCTGAAATGCACTCTTCTGTATTATAGTGTGTGGCAGGAGGGCCAGGTCTGGAATTTGAACCTGATCAATTCCTTTTACCCTTAGAGTATAAGTTTCTTGCCAGCCAGAACATTCTGGGATTTCTTGGTCTGGTGTGCTCTCAGACAGGATTTCCTGGGGGTTCAGAATAGAAATAGAGAGAAAGAATGAAAACACACACACACACACACTCGCCAGATGCCAGGGATTATTCTAAGTGTTTTTACAAATATTAATTTACTTAATGTTCACAACAGCTCTGCAAGGTGAGTACTAATATCTCCATTTTACAGACGAGGACACCAAGACACAGAGAGATTGGCAGACAGACTCAAGTACTGAACTGACTCTAAAACCAATGACATTTGCTTAGCCCCCTCTCTGGTTCATTTCTCTAGATGGGTGACCCTGCCTCCCTCACCCTTTTCCAGGGCTTAGTTTTCTTTCATGGCTTTCACACACTGGGCTGGGTGAGGGCTTCCCCTGCCTGAGCAAGCTGGCCTCCTTGAGGTGCCCTTCACTTCCCTGTACTCCCTGGGTTCCCTCCTCTCCTCTCTAGGGGAGCTGAGCCAGGCTCAGATTTTTCCATTTCCAGGTGAAGGCTCCTGCCTTGGTCTGGGCTCACTGGCGAGATCTTGCTGACCCTGCACTTTCCATCCACCCTGGGGCTCTGGGCTCTGAACGGACATATGAGGAGTACTGTTTGGACTAACGAAAGGTTGGCCTCTTGCCCTTGGCCCCTTATTCGAGAGAAGGCACCCCAGTGCCTCTGAGCAGGCCTGACTAGGCCCCATGGGTCTATCTGGCTAGATCTGGAGCAGAAGCATTTCTGAGGGCACTGGAAGAATGGAGGCTGAGGGCTAAGTGAAATGTCCTCATGGTTGTATGTGCGAACTGGCTCTCAAAATCATAATAGAGCACTAACTCTGCCCAGCATTGGACTAGTTTCCTCTTCAAACTCTGTCTTTAGGAATGATAACATTGCAGAGTGTTACAGCTGGATCGGCTCTTAAAAAATACTGAGGCCAAGATCTTTTGGTTCCAGATGGGAAACCTGAAGCCTAGAGAGAGCAAGGATGTACTCAAAATTGCACAGCAAGACATGCATGGAGGTAAGGTGTAACCCAGGGTTCCTGAATCTTCCAGGTGACTGCCTTTTCCAGCTCAGCTCCCTGTGAGGCCTCTGGGGTCAGCTGTGTGGCGCCCTCCTTGGGGTGGCCCTGCTTGGTTCCCCCCCCCCCGCCCTTACCATGCATTCGATCACCTCATACACCCATGCACCCTGTCCTAGAGATGCAGGCCCTTGGGACTGAAGTGGGAGGCACCCAGAAGCCGAGATGAAAGGCAGAGACCAGGATAGCAGGGATGAAAACTGTGCCACTGGGGTCGGGGGGCATTCTGAGGCCCAAGAGTGCCCTAGTGTTTTCCTGCCTCAGAGTCTCATGCAGGTCCCTTATGAAAAAATAAGAGGCTGCGGGGGAAACCCCCAGATTCACTGTTTTGGTTTCTATAGATGCTTAAAGGTCTTGGAGGTCTCCAGCAAAGCCACTGGCCTATTCCCTGGGATCTCTGTCACATCGGTCTCCTTCAGGAGACCAAAGTCCAATCCGGTGCCCCTGCCCACCTGATTTTCCAGACCATCCGGCCACCAGACGAGCTGAACACTGTAACCACAAGGGGGCACTAGCGCTCCACAGCTGCGGTGGGCTCAGAGGCCTGCATTCTCCCTGGCTTGAGGTGGGGGCAGCAGGAGTTTGTGTTGGGCTCCCCCACTCCTGGCACCCTCCCATTTCCTCTTGGAAGTCTCCCTAATCCTCTTATGCCGAGGGTCACCTCCCTGGGCCCAATGACGAGGTGTTTCATTTCAATTGGCCCCTGCTGCCCCTGGGGAAGCTCTGAGAAACATGGGGAGGGAAGACCCCTGGGCCGGAGCCCTGTTCTCGAGCCCCTTTGCAGACCCAGTTTCCTTGCTGCTTTTTCCAGCTTGCCTCTGTTGTGGGGTGTAGCTCTCTCCTACCTGCACACCCTCCATTCCTTTCCTGGCCCATCTTCTTGCTTCTCACAGCCCGTGTTCTAACCTCCTCTCCAGGATGTCTGTCCTCTCCTTTCTTCCTTATCAACTTTCAGCTTTCACTCCCTCCTTTCTCTCTCTCCTGGTCCTTTTCCTCTTTTCCCTTCTCCCATGGCCTTCCATTTATTTTCTCCTCTGCTTCCTCTCTCCTCTCCCTTCTGCCCTGACTCCACGGTGACCTCAAACTGGACGAAGGGAGTAGGCCTTGGCCCCTGCCCTGGCCTTCAAAGGCCAAGGCAGGAAGTCAGGCAGGGGATGTCAGTCGCTCCTGGAATCCGAGAGTGGAGGAGGCTCTGGGTCAGAAATTCTCTTCAGTTTGCTTAGCAAATGCAGCCTCTGGGACTGGAAGGAGATTTAGAATCCAGAGACTGGGGCCTGGTCTCAGATCTGCCCTTGATTGGCTGTGTGGCCTTTTCCATTTGCTCCCTGGGCTTCCTTTTGCCCCTGAAGACCACGCATGCCAGATCTCTGAGGACTCTCCCAGCTCATGTTTTATGTAGTTATTTCTTTTTCAACAGTGACTGTCAATCCCAGGAAGCCTAATCACTGCTTCTTCCAGATCTGTTTTCTCAGATTTGTCCTCATCATTTCCCTTTAGAAAGCTAGAGACCCTTGTGTAATGGACAAGGCCCTGCCAGGGCATGTGTGTTGCACGAGGCATGGGACTGGGGTTAGGCGTGGGCCATAGTGTCAGCATGCTGAGGAATCTGTCTGGCATTTTTTGTTCACTGACTTTGGGGGGCCTGACTAGCTCTTAGGGGGAAATAATTGGAGAATATCAGTGCTGGAAGACGTTTGGGGCAGCAGTGAGTTAAACACCAATTATGGATTGCACATATAACCCACTCCCTGCTGAGCTTTACCCCTGAGATACAAATCCAAGGCCCATGGCCTGCCTTCTATATCTCAGCTTTCAGAAGAATCTAACCTCCACCTGTGGTATAAATAAAAAGGCCAATGTCCAAAGAGGGACAAAGACTTGCCCAGGTTCCTGCAGGAAGGTGGTAGCAAGCTGAGGCTAGACCCCAGTGCTCCAGCATCCCAGATGTGGGCATTCAGGGGCTGTGAAAATATGGGTGAGGACATGCATTGGGAAGCTGAAGTGAAAAAAGGTAGTGTGTGCATGGCAGAGCTGGTGCTGAGGTTTCAGGCAAGAAGGGGTAGAGATGGTTGCCTGATCCCACCTCTTCTGATGGGCATACACTCATCCTAGGAGTAAGGCAGACCTGGGGCAGCTGGAGGTCCCTATCACAGCTGGAGGGTAGCACCCCCACCTGACAGTGTGATTTATCATTCTCCCTTTCTCCCTTCAGCCCCCAACCTTCTTGCAGACCCCAGAGAGGGCCCAGGCTGACTTAGAGGCAATGCACCTGTTTTTGATTTGAGACTCAGGTGGACTTTTCTTTCTTCTCATCAAAGAAGTGGTAAGGGGAAGGCAAGGCCCCATCCATCACCTCAGCCTCTCAGAAGCCTTCGGGAGGGGAAGCAGAGGGGAGAAAGGAGAGGCCCAGGGATCTTGCAGCCTCCTTAATTCCCAGTGGGAACTTCCCAGACAGCCAGACAGGGCATTACTGGCCCAGATGTTTACATCTTGGCCACAAACACTCAGGAGAAACTGCCTATTGTTCCTTCATTGACATCCTGCAGCCAATTTTTCTTTTCCAATCCTTGCTTCTTGTGTGATGGAAGAGGGCAGTGTCTGGAAGGGGTTTGGGTCCCAAACAAAAGCAGAGCAAAGATATAGCACTCAGGGGAAAAAGGGAGAGGGGAAAGTAGAGAATCCATTTTGGTTTTATCTCCTAACCTGTGCCAGACATTGCTCAGTATGTTATCTATGTCATTTTGCCCTCCTGACACTGCACCATTCCCCAGATAAGGAAACTAAGGCTCAGAGAAACAAAGTGATGGATCGAAGGTCAAATCCCAAGGGAGTTATTAAGAGGGGCCAGATTTAAGGTCACAGCCATTTGGCTCCACAGAGAAAGCAGAGGAGGGAAATAAGTTGTCTGGATGCTGGCACAGCCAGGGAAGAAATGGGTTATAGAACCAGTACCTATCTCATCCCCAGTATGTGTGTTCTGCAGCTCAGGGCCACTGCTAACCCCCATAGAGTCTTTGTGCAATTAGAAAAAGGCATCCCTTCTTCTGGGAATGACCTAATCCCAGGGCAGGGCACGTGGCCTAGTCTAAGGAGCAGGGCTGAATTTTAGCCCTCAGTGTTCACCTGTGCCAGGCTCCCTTGAGCAGGGCTCAGCCCACAGGGTCATCCACTGTGGTCTTGCCTAGGCTATCTTTTCTTTAGAGTGGGCTGAGCAAATCTCAGTCTGAGAAGGGAAGAGAGGATCCTGATAGTCTTGGCAACAGCACGCCATGATGCCCGATCCTCTTACTCCTTCTCCCCCTTCTCCTGAATACTATCGTCCGTCATCACTACCATCTTCCCAGGCATCATCATGATACTACAATTACTAATGACAGGGGATCCATTGTAACTTGATCTGTTTGTAATTCTTCCACTGAAACAACCCATTTTCTCCCTGCTGGACTCTTTCCTCCTCATTACACTCTTCTAGGTTTCCAACTCACAGAAGCCCATTCCCTGGGGAAATGTGTATGTGGCCTGGCTGGCCCCTAGGTGGCCTGGGGAGACCTGACCAAGATAGGGGACCAGAGGCACTGAGTGGGCTCAAGTATTCTGGCTTAGTTGCTGTGTGGCCTTTAGGAAACTGCTCATCTCTCTGGACCCAGCACCCTATCTTCAATCTCAAGGGACAGGGTGGATGCTATCCATGGTCATTTCCAGCCTAATCTCAGGGTGCTGGAATCTCTGAGTCCAGAAGTCCTGTTCCCCTCTGTGTACCAAACAATAAGAACAAAGTGCCCTGTGGGTCTTTCTCTGGGGCTTACAGCCAGGCAGGACACCAAAGGCAAGCTGGGGGAATGCAATGCAAGTCTTAACTTGGCTGCTTCCTAACTATATGACCTGGGAAAGATTACTTCACATCTCTGAGCTTCAGTTTCTTCAACTGAGCAATGAAGATGATTGCACTTGCCCTCCAAGGAATGGCTGCCGTCAGGAGTCAGTAATATAACATATGGAACGGGTATCGCAGTAGGCATTTATTCATTCACTCAACAAACATTTCCTGAGTACTTCCTAAGGGAGGTTGGATAGTGTAGTAAGAGTGCAGGCTCTGAAGCCAGACTGCCTGGGTTCAAAACATGGTTCTGCCTTTTATTACCTGTGTGACCCTGGTTCAGTGACTTAACCTTTCTGTGCTCCAGTTACCCCATCTCTAAAATGGGGCATCCACTTTATAGAGCTGTTGTAAGGATTAAGTGAGTTAATCCATGTAAAGCATTTATTGCTTGACATACAGTGGGGATTCCTTCAATGTCATGACACCATTCTAAATTCTGGGGTGCAGTGGGAATAATATGGACAAAGTCCCTGCCTGCATGGAGCAGTCAATTAATGTCAGTTCCTTTCTCTCTTCCTATTGTTCTCCCCTGTGAAGGAGATGAAGAAGTGTCCTGGAGAGCTCAAGCTAAAAACCCTCCTTTTCCTTCTTCCCCTCTTTCAATCAATCCATAAATATTAAACAAATATTCACACACACAATATAAGACTCATTGAGAGCTTTGTGGAACTTTGAGGCTATAGAGATGAGTATGACTCAGCCTTCATTCACTACAAGTGCTCTGTCCATGAGAGAGACATAGAGAGAGCAGTTGTTTTTCTCAGGACTACGAGGGAAGACTTCCTAGGGCAGGGAGCTGTGTGTTCTGAGTTATGCCGCGGATGTTCCAGACAGAAGGAAGGGCATGAGCAAGAGCATAGGGGTGCTGAGAGAATGACCATTCGTGAGAGAATGGAGTGTATGCTTTATATCTTCTCTCTAAAACACTGTTTACAGGGCCTCTACCCTTAGCCAGGCACTGTGCTTGGTGCCCTCTTACCTGCAGTTCACACATGAGAACCCAGACTCAGAGTGGTGAAGGGCCATGCTCAGGGCCACCCACCTAGTGAATGGCAGAATTGGGGTAGGCCCCCAAGCCTGTCCCTGTCTCTCAAGACTTCTCTGTTGACTCTATAGAGCAAATCAGCCTGGATACCAATTTGTTCCAGATAACTCTGTGTGTTGCGGGGGCCAGGTGCCGAAGAGGGGGACCCCTGATGGTTTGAGCACACTACAAGAAGCCCATGCCTCCTTGACCCATTGTGGGGACATCTGGGAAGAAGGAAGTAACAAGGCCCACTTTATCCTCTGTCTCTCCTCAGTCAGGAACTCACAATGAAGGCCGGGCCTCTCTAATGGGCTATCCCCCCGCCCCCCCCACACATGCAGCAGGCGTGCGTGCACACACATGCACACACGTGCACACACTGCCATCTTCCCCTGCTCCTAAAAATATCAAACCAGTGGAGCTGCAAAGGAAATGATTGTTTGGCAGCAGAGCAAGTGGCCTAGGAGTGGTGTCAGGCTCCGTAAATATTTACCCGCGGGATTAGAGCAGAAGTTGGAAACATTAGGCAGCTGAAAATGACTGTTTTAATAGCATGGCTGATAAATCCAAACTTGGGGGGTTTGTTTGGAAGTCTCAGCTTCTGGGAATTTCAGCACATAAACTATGGGCCTGGGGTGACTGGCACCAGAACAGAAGGGTGTGAGTGTGTGCTGGTGGGTGGGTCTGCCCAGAGGAGAGGGCAGGCAGGCCAGAGAAGGCCTTATGCCTTAGGCTACAGCCATCTGGATCAAGGAACATTAATTCATCTTCTCATTCATTCATCCATTCATCAGACCCTGTCCAAGAGAGTAATGACAAGCAAACATTTATTTGATACCAGCCGTGTGCCAAGAGGGAGGGGAGGCTTTGCCTTTTGGTCCCACGTTTAATATTTACTATAACCCTGAGTGGTAGTAAGTGATGTTTTCATCCTGTAAAAGCACAGGGAAATCAAGTCTCAGAGTTGGAAGGTAAGTTGCTCAAGGGCAGCGGCTGGGAAGAACCAGAACAGGGCTAAAGGGCCAGGAGATACAAAAATGAATCCAACATAATTTCTCCCTCTGACGGCTCCAAGGAAGGCTCTAGGATGGATCCAAGATGTATATCCTGACAATTCTAATTCCAGGTCGCAAGTGGCTAGTGCCTTAAGAGAGGATGTGGTAAAGTGCTATTGAGGTTCTGAGGAGGAAAGTTTCTTTTAGCTTAGGAGGCAGAGAAGAGGCAAGCGTCATGGTGAAGCAAACCAGGATAGCTTCCTATAGGAAGTGGCTGTTAAGCTGGGCTCTAACTGGTGGGTAGGATTTGCATAGCTGAAAGTAAGAAGGGTAGGTGTTCCAGGTGGTGAGAACAGCACGAATAAAGGCAGGAGGACTATTGGGTTTGGTTGAAGCATAAAATATATAAAGACAAGGGGTGGGGAATAAATTCTGGAAGGTTGATGGGATCCAGATTGTGAAGGACTTTATGCTACCAAACTGTAACCCATCAGAGCTGAGGAAACCACGGGTCCTAGTGTCAGACCACAGCTGGACTTGCTATTTTTACCTTTGGTCCGTAGGAAAAAGCAAAAACAACAGTTCCCCTGTATCGATCTTCAATTCATCTCATCCCCCGGTGAGGCAAAGCCCCGAACATCTTTGCACTTTGGTGTGTGCACAGTTGCCCTTTCCTTCCACAGAGCTTACGTTTTGGCAGCTTCCAACTCAAGCCAGACCCCATTCCACCGTGAGGCCAACATTCCAGCTGCCCATTGCTAGGGATGAGGACCGAGTGGCCCTGAGAGGGCAAACTCAGCTGGTGACAGGACAGTAAAGCTGGTTCGAGTGTGTGGGCATTCCTGTATCTGAGGAGAAAGGGGCACCACAGGAAGGCTGTGATGGGCAGCTGGGCCCCCTGAACACAGCAGTGGGAAAAGGTGACAGGGGCAGTGGGGGTAGAAGGAAGCACTGCTTTGGGGCCCAGTAGACCTGAATATGAATCCTGCTTCTGAGGAATGACCTTGAAAAAGTCACTTTACTTTTATGAACGTCATTTTCTGTCACACAGAACCTGCATTTGTCACACAGGGGGAGTGACACCCACCTGGAGGCATTAGGTGAGGACTCAATGAGGTGATGCACGGAAGCACCCAGAATGCTCCTTAACACATAGTAGGCACTCAGCAAATGTCAACCACACCATCACAAATAACTGAACACTGTGTATCTCAACAAAGAAGGGTTTTATATGTAAAAGAAAACTTCCTGAGAGCAGAGTTAATTTCTGGACATGTCTTCCCTCGAGGGCTTAGATTAGGGAGCCGCTGCCCTGCTAAGACGAGAGAATGATCCCAACAGTCAGTGGGTTTCCTTGTCCTGTCTAAACTGTCAATTGCACAACTCAGTGGGGGAAAAAATCAATTTTAAGTTGGGGAATTGGGATTCCAGGACTTCTAATCTCTGCTTCGGGGTCTCAACACCACCCTTCCTCCTCTCCCTTTTCCCGGGTCCTTTGGCAGCCTTGCCAAATGGGAATAAACAGGCCTGTGCTACATTCTGTGAGGTGGGAGAGACAGAGGGAATGTCAACAAAGAGGAGGTGACAGGCAGGGCTGTGTGCAAGGAGCAGGGGGAGGGGGGCCCCAGGCAGCCCAGGGAAAGGTGTAACTGAAATGGAAGAAGCTGTTCCTTGGGGCTCTCCCCTCCCCAGTCTCCAGCAAGAATGGGGGGAGGGAGGGGAAGCAGGCCCACATGGGCTTGAGGCCATCCCCAAATTTGGTAATTTGGCCTCTCCATGTGGTTTTACTGCTCCAGAAAATGTTAATTTATTACAATTTGAAAAATGATTGAACCAGAGCTGGAGACTCAGCAGCTGGTGCAAGGGAGAAAGAAATCTCTTTTTGTTCTGCAAGGAATGGGCTGCAGCCCCCACCCCCACCCTGCTCCCTCCCTGGGCCATCCTTCTCCTAGAGTGTCGAATGTCAACAAGGCTCCTCCCAGGAGCAGCATGCCTTCTTCAGGGGCTGAACTGGCCTGCATTTATCAAAAGCCTGGAAGCTTCTGAGGGAAAGAGGTGTGCAGGGAGGTATGTGAGCCAGCCTGGCTGGGAGTGGGACCCCGATGATTCTCGGCAGCCTCTGGGGTCACTGTGGGGGCTACAGCAGAGTGCCTGAGCTAGGAAGGCAGACATCAGACATGGACCAGGGCAGCTCTTTGTAAGTAGTGCGGAAGTCTCCTGTTCTCTTCATGGGTCCTGTCAAGCTATGTCCCCCACCTGCCTGGCTGTTCCCCTCACCTCTATTGTTCACCCAGACAAAAGATGATTATGGAAAAACAGCCTGTACTCAGCAGGCAGGCTCAGCAAATCAACAAATCCCCAAATCTGCTGCTGCTGCTACTGTTGCTGTCATCTCGGCTGCCAGTCTGGGGCCTACTGGGCCCAGGACACTGGTCCTCATTATGCACTCAGCCATCGTCATAGAGCACCATCTACTGTGTCTCCTGGGGAGAGTTCCACTTCTGATCTCCAGGGACATGGACTTCCATTCTGCAATGCCTCGGCTGATATAGGATTGCTTCAACATGGCTGCTTCCTCCCAGTCATCATGGCCATCCTCACCACACCTCCTGACACAACACCCCGCCCCCACAACTTGCTCCTTCGCTCATTAGCAAGGACTGTTGAGACTCACTATTTGCAGGGTACTTGGGTACTTACTAGGACACACAAGGTGAGTGAGGCACAGGCTCTGCCCCAGAGGAGGCTCTAGAAGGGGAAACAGACATATATGGAGAGAAGAGGGAAATATGCCTTCAGAGGGGTATGGACAACTCAGATCACTACCTTTGCCACCCCCCCCCCATCACTGTTTTCATCTGCATCAGCCTCACATCTTCCTCCTTCATCTTCACACCCACCTCTCCTCCAGCACCTCTTCTCCTGGCTCCCCTTCTCCTCCTCCTCCTTTTCCTATCCACTTATACTGCACCCACCAGCATCAACCCCAACCCTATAATCCTCATTATTGTCACACTCTTCAGCACTATTTTCAATTCCCCACCCCTGCAAATCTATTCCTTGCCCTCTAGGAATTTATAGCCTGAAAACTGACAAGCCAACAGGGCACAATGATTAAGACACAAAAATAACCCCCCCCTCACATGAATGTGTAGGAAAGTATTTACACCATAGTCTTCAGTTCAAGCAACCTCTCATGGGCTTATGGAATCTTTCACATATGGTTGGAGCTTTGCAATTAGATTCAGATTGGTATCTGGCCTACAAAAATGTTCTTCATCCTGACTCTCTTCCCAGTAGGTCATTATTAGCCCTTCTAGAGTCTGGAAGCCAGTAAGCCAAAGAAATCCAGCCTGGGAACTAAGGGTGGTGTCTGTTTGCATTTCAGTTGGAAACTGCCAGCAGCTAACCAGTTTGGAATTCTCAGCATTCTTGCTGGGCCTGGGCTCAGCTCAGGTGCTCTCCATACTGGCCCAGCAGACAGTAGGCAAGAGGGCTCAGGAGCTCCAGAGCTCCAAGCGAAGCACCCCTTTGCTAAGTCACAGTGCCTTAGTCAAGTTTTCAGAAGAGAATGGCAGGTGTCCAGGAAAGTCAAGGTTAAGGTTGAAAGTTTATCAGCTCCAAGGAGGAGAGGCCACTGCTGGGCCAGCCCAGTCTGGGCCATCAGATGAGAACCAAATAGAGATTTTTGGTGTACACCCTCCACCTCTGTATGGTCCTCTGCGATTCAAAGAGTACTCTGCACATCTCATCTCATAGCAACCTCGCTGGTCTTGGTTAAGAGTAGGGAGAATGGACAAGGACTCCTAGCTCCCATTTTACAGATGAGCAAACTGAAGCCCAGAGAGGTCACAACAAGTGATAGTGGTGCAGTGCCAGACTTCTCCCTACATGCCTGAAGCTGCCTTACTTGGAGGTAGAGGAATTCCTAGACAAGTAAGGAGAAGTTGAGTGTGACACTAGAAGGCAAGAAGCCAGGATGGTCTTGCTGGCTTCTCCCAAGTCTCCTGATGTGCCATGAAGAATGTCTGTGGAACTCAGCCATGCTCTGAGGTTGTTTTCTTTTTGCTAAAGAGGAGGGGGTGTGAGGAGAGGGTTTTCACTAAGCAAGTGGCCAAGTGAGAGCAGACCCTCCGTTTGCTGGCACCAGGCTGTCCTCACACCTGCCTGGGTCTTGCCCACTGAAGATCCTCTCCTTTCCCTGGGACTGGTGGGCCTGGCAGGTTCTTATTACCCCGTCCATCCTCTTTTGAGTCCCCAGGTCTGCTTTGAGGCTCTCCTACTTCAATGCTTTCCCTGCTGCTCTGTGCCAGCTCACTTCCTGTTACTTCTGTTGAACCTGAGAGTGCCTGCTCTATACCTGCCAACCCTGTCCCCAACTAGTGCTTTAACCCAGTGGTTTTCCTAGTAGGTTTACAGACCAGCAGCACCAGTAGCCCCTGGAACCTTATTTGCCACGCAAACTCTAGGCTTAGCCTCAAACCTTCTGAATCTAAAACATTGGAGTAGGACCCAGCAATCCATGAATTAACAAGCTCTCCTGGTAATTTTGCCACATGCTAAAGCTTGAGAATCAGTAGTATTAAGAGCGCAATGGACTCAGGCCAACTGGGATTCAAATCCCAGCTCTGCTATTACTGGTTGTGTAACCTAGGTCAGGTCAGCACACCTTGTTCATCCTCAGTTTCCTCATCTGTGAAATGGAGACCTTAGTGCCTGGCTACCAGAAAATAGCATTGATTTTGGTTCAATATAAGGACAAGAAGAGTTGGTGAGCAATTAGCACTGAAGCTTCTGGTTGCAGAGTTACTGAAGAGGAGGCCGAGTGAGGACACTGTACAGTGAGTGTGTGGTGTATTTAGCCAGAAGTCCTGTGTGGCTAGAACTCAGAGTGTCCACCATATGTCCCAGTTCCTTGGTTATCCTTGCCAAATGTATCATGTGTCACATATTTCAACCCCCCATGCCTTGGACTGGCTATTTCTTCTGCCTGGAATGACTTATCCTAAGGGTCCATGCAAATTATTCCTTCCCCAGGAAGCTTTCTGAATCAGTTAAGAATTTCACTCAATACAAGGAAATGAAATACCCCCAAAATCTGGCTTAAACACATGAGAGTTTATAGTCTCACATGCTTCTTGCATGCCTAAAGTCTGGGCAGTTCAGTGATGGCACAGTGACACATTGAAGTCATCAAGGGCGTTGACTCCTTCTGGCTGTCTACTTCCACAGCTTAATTTTCAAGGTCTTGTTAAGGTTCAAGATGGCTGCTGGAGCTCCAGTCATCACATCACCATTGTAGAGAATAGGAAAGGGCAAGGGCACACATCCTAGCTGAGTCAGCTGTCATCTAAGCAGCTTCTTCCAGAAGCCCCACATGACATTTCATTTTATATTTCATTGGTCAAAATTCAGTCACATGTAACATGAGAGGCTAGAAACTATAGTCTTTTGGCTAGGCATTGCCATCATGGACGAAAATCAAGGCTTTGTCCCTAGGGATGAGGGGGAGAGTGGATCCTGGATGGTAATTCCCAGAGCAGTCTCTGTAACAGCTTCTTTTCTCCTCCCAGAAATGCCAATCATTAGCTGCACTCTATGCCTACATTCCCTCCTCCCTTCCAGCATTTATCACTCTGCATTGAACTCCAGCACCTAGGTTCTATAGGTCTACCTGGTAGGAAGGCATCCTTCGGCTGCTTCATTTAGCCCAAGTGGAAAGAAAGGCTCGAATGGCAATGCCAGTGAGGAAGCAGAAACATGAGGGCACAGAGCACTTCAAAGAGTGTTTGCTTTGGAATCAGCCTTGACTTCAAGTTGTAGCCCTTTTGTGCAGTGACTCTGTGCCCTCAGCCATTAGTAACAATGACCTTTGAGCCCTTGCCATGTGTTAGCCAAGTTGGTTACATATATCATCTCATTTATTCCTCAGCGAGGTGAGTATTATTCTTATCTCCATTGTAGAGTTGAGAAAACTGGAGGTTATATAGGTTAAATAATAGTCCAAGTTCCCCTGGCTAATAAGAGCCAAGCTTCAAATCAAACAGTCTGAGTAAGAGCCCAAGCTCTTACCCGCTGTATTGTGTAGTGCTGAATAGTTAAAACATTGCCACACCTCAGACTCCTTCCTCTGTGAAGTGAGTATAATCATCCCCGCTTCATAGGCTTGTCTCAGGGATTTAATGCCATCACGCATGTGAACAGGCCTTCCATTTTGCCTGGCATAAGAAATGCTCACTCTTTTCTCCTCCTACTTCTGAAAAGAGCCCAGGTCTAGTCAGCTTGCCCTTCCTTGGCAAATGAGTTGTATCTTCCTGTTGTCCCCCTGAGCACAAGGACCTACCATCCCCTTACCAAGATAGAACCACTGTCACAGACACCTTCCACCTAAGGGACAACCCACACTGAGTGGTTTCTGCCTCCAAGAAGGCATCCTTCTGGTGGAGGGATACAGGAACCCCCAGCTCCGAGAAGGTGGTGAGGTTGATGTTTCATTTTAGGATAGACGCTGGAGAAGGGTGGTGGCCTGTCCCAGGTCACACAGTAGGTCAGTGGCATGGCAGGGTTTCAAAGCAGACATGGACACTGCTCTGGACACTTCTCTTCTCCCCTCAGGGTCATCCGTTTTCTGAAAGCTTCAGATGGTCTGGTCCCAAAGGAGCCCTCCACCGGGACATGATGATATCTCAATCCTACTTGAGCTTTAAATTTCCCTTACCTCTGCTCTGCCACTCACGTGGCTGCTCTGTCTCCCTGCTGTCATGCTGATCACACTGTAATGGGATCATTCCCCCACTGGACCAGGAGCCCTGGGAGAGCAGGGACTGTGTCCCATGGAGCTCTGCATTCACAGGGCCCAGCCATGGGGTGGTCCCACACTAGGTGCTTGGCACATGTTTGATGACAGAATGAAGAAAGAACAAAAGAGTGACTGTGTGCACCCCTTCTCTTCACCTGAGCCCTAGGGGGCTGTGTGGGTGGTAAAAGCCCAGGACTGGCTGAGCAGAAAAGTGCTTTTCCCTGGAGCCACAAGAAAAGTGAAAAGAGAAAGTGACATTACAGGAAAGTCAATTCCCCATGGCATTAATAGCCCAAGTTTTGCTGCAGGATAGAGGTGAGTGGCAAAACAGGTGTGTAAGCACCTAATATAATCTTCTTCCCTAAGACCTACATCAGTGAGCCAGGGAGCAGGCAGCCAGAAGATTAAAGCCCTAATGTCTCCTAATAGTGCCAATCAATATTTATTATAACAAGAGGCAAATATTGCTATCAGCCAGAGAGACAGAATATATATATATATACATATATATATATATATTTGATATTATATATATATGAAAGCAAGACATATTGTTCTTACTTAGATGCAAGGGAGGAAAAATAACAACAACAAGAAGAATGACAATAATAATACAAGACAGCATTGGAAAAGGAGCTTTGTTGATTTCTTGTGCTGAGAAGATAGCTCTTTCACTAAGAGTCTCACTTAAGTCTCCAAGTGTCCACCCCGCTGAGGTTTTGTTGTTCCACTTTCATCAAGAATATTGAGCATGAAATGCCAACATTATGTGGGCTGTCTGGTGACAGCTGATGAAGAGATAGAGTGTGGAGCCGAAGAGCGCCAGGGATGCCTGCCTCCACTGCCCAGAGACAAAGCACTGGCTTAATTGGGCCCCTGGGAACAGTGACAGCCCAAGAGAGCAAAGAATCTGAGCCCTCTGCCACCCATCACTATTCGAGACCTGACTTGGAAGCCAGGCTGGGAAGTTGAAGAAGGCTGAAGGTGCCTCACTCCTGAGGCCGTGGAGGATCTGGCATTTTCATACTGCTGATCCTTAGAAAGAGGGGTGGGTCAGTGCATGCCTAGGCTCTTGAGATCAGTGGATGAGGAGCTGTGGGACTTGGCTTCTAGATGTAAATTCCTAGCATCAGAGAACTGTCTCACAGATCTTCCTGCACCAGTGGTGGGCGTCCTTCCACTTGGCCAGTACTGCTGCCTTAGGACCAAACGTAAGGCTTTTTTAGATGACCTGGGCCTCGGCTTCCCATGCTGCAAAGGTTTGCAGTGACATCAGAGGTCACCAAGTCCAGCTCCCAGCTTTAGACCCCATTCTATCACCCAGTCCCAGACTTAAGAGAACTCAAAGGGCATTCTTGTCTCCAAGACATCTCAGAATGCTCTTTGGGGTTGGCATCATAGACACCCCCTGGCAGCCTGCTGGGAATGCAGAATCTCAGGCCCTGCCCTACACTTACCAAATCCGAGTCCTCATTGAACAAAATTTGTCTTCCCATTAAAGTTTGGGAAGCTCTGCTCTTAGAGGAATGGTTTTCAGCCTCAGCTGCACACTAGAATCACCTGGGAGCTCTTTTAAAATTCGGATGCCCAGGCCACATCCCAAACTGATAACATGCATGTTTCTGGGGATGAGGCCTGAGCACAGGTGTTTCTAAACAGCTCCCCGGAGGATTCCACTGTGCAGCCAAGGTCGAGCACCTGGGGTCAGAGAGCTATCTATGGGCACCTATTCAGATGCATCCCAAGCATCATAAGTCCTTCCAGGGGACTGTCAAGTTGAGATTCCAGCCAATAGCCTCTCCCTCAGTCACAAGGGAGAGGCAGCAGCAGCAGACCCTTCTTCCTAAGAACTTCTGGGGCCTACAGAACCCTCCCATACCCTGGCTACCATTCCTCCCATGGGCTTGTTTCTGTAACAAGCCTCAGCAGACTTGGCAGAGAGACAGGGGAACTGAGAAGCCTCACAGGCCCAACTCTCATTTCAATCCTCATGTCCAAGGGCACTGACTCCAGGCCAGGGGCTGCCCACACTCTTGGGTGCTCTTCTGCCTGGAAGCACAGCAGACCAAGTGCTCATAAATGTAATGCCTCCTTCTGTGCCTCCCCACTGGAGACTCTGAGGCCTTGGGCTAATGGGACCCAAGGGGACAGATCACCTCCACTATTTTCCCACCTCCAGAAAAGCTGCTCTGCTGGCTTACAATTTGTTGTTGAGAGGAGACAGTGCCAACTCAATTCCACATGTTACTCAAGAAAATAATTAGAATCAAAGGGCAAATATTATAAGGAAGTAAATTTTCACATGATTTTCTTAAAGACTTCCTAAAAGTTACAGTCGTGTAACAATAAAATGGTTTTCCATGTAACGCAATGAGCTCTCTGTAACTGGAGGTGAGCAAGCATGGATTTCTGAGACAGAAACTAGAAAGAACCTATTTTCTCCAATGGGAGTGGTAGTGGGGTCATGGTACCAAAGCTCCTGGCAGATCTCCATCCCTTACAAGGTCAATTGTCAAATGAGGGTGACACGAGTGATCTGGTGCAAGGGCTTCTTCCAGAGAAGCATGGAGGATTTTAATATTTGGAACAAGTCTACAAGGGAAGAAAAATGAAAGGCCATCTGTATTATAATCCTCACAGTGCCACTGACTGGCTGGGCTGTGTGACCTTGTGCAACTGTATTTCCATCTCTGGGTTTCAATCCAAGGGACTGTACTCCATGAGTTTAAAAGGTCCTCATAGCCGGGGCTACAGTTTTACATCCTCTAGTGGGCACCATTTACATAAAGTACTCTATTCTGGGCTATACGCTATATAATTTGAAAGTTCCAGTGCAAAATAAAAATGCAGGGCCTCTGGATCAAAATTTAAGAATTTCTAAGCAGGGACAGTAGAGTATTGCACCAAGCATGGAGCCCTATGGACTGCACTGCTCTGTGGATTCCACTGGCTGTGACCAGATGGGAAGTGCAGCAAGGCAGAGGTGGGGGCACATACCTTAGCATTTCCCCTCCTGCTGCCCTGTTCCCCTTCAGCCTGGCAGCCCTTACATGAAGCCCTTAACTATTTAGTCAGGCAGGTGGGCAGAAAGCCCAGGGAAGCCAGGGAACTGTTGACCCTGGAGGAATAAATTAGGAGGAAATTATTTGAGAGCTAATCAATATGCTCAATTGCAGTTCATTAACATCTAATGAGTCCTTCAACTGTTTAGCCTCCATTGGGGCCCAGCCAGGCTGTCACCTCTCCCTGCCCCTCTTCCCCAGTGTCATTTATTTTCCTAAGGGCTGACTTCAGGTGCGGAGCAGCTGCTATGCAAGGCTGAGGAGGTGGTTCAAGGGAGCACTAGCCAGCCACCCATAGAATGCTGCAGCCAGAAGGGCCCTCAGGTCCCTTCTAGTCCAACTTCTTCATTATAAAGTTAAGAAGATGCAGCCCAGAGATCAGTCTAAAAACATTGAATTGGAAAGGGCCACGATTAACCCTTAACCCAGGGCTCTTTTTCCACTGTTTTGACAGCAGAGCATCCAAGTTCATACCTCACCCCTGCCATACACTGGCTGTGCCCCTTTCCTTAGAATTTCAGCTGTCCCATCTATCAAATGGAGACAATAATACGCATTCTGTCTATAGGTATGTGATGTGGTTTAAGTGACATAACAGAAGTGAAAAGCACTTTGTAAAGCATGAAGCATTTACTGAGGCCCTGCTTTTGTGCCAGGGCTTGTGCTCTGTGCTGGGGGCCAAGATATGGCTCAGACATATGACCCCCACACACACCCAAGGGAGACCTATATACAGAGGGAGGTGTGCTTTGGTACAGCAAAGCCTCTTTGCAGGCCAGGAAGGAGCAGGTGGGGAAGTCTTTATTGGGGGGGGGGTGAGTTTATGGGAGGCAGAGAATGTAAAATTGGGTTGTCAGTGGGGGGAGTGACAGAGTCATATGTTTGATGACACTTTCATAGCACTTGCTACATGCTAGAACCTCTTCCAAGCACCTTGTGTAAGGAAGCATGTCTGATTCAGGCTTCCCCCTCTGACCTTGAAGGCCAGCTAACACCATTAACATTTATGGGGGTGGGCCTAAAGATGGAGGTTAAGACTAGTCACGCCCTACGTGCCCTACGTGAGGATCCTAGCCCTGCCCTACGTGAGGGTCCTGGGCCCACTTTGTGATTGGTCAATACTTTAAATCTTGTGATTGGCTCCCACTAGAAGTATCAATGTGTGGTTAAAGTTACTGTCAGTACTGATAGGCGGTGGGAAATGGATGCTGTCACTGTGTCACCATTTCCTGTACCGCCCCCTTCCTAAAGAAGCCCCTACACCGCCATGGTCCGGGCTCGCTCTCCACGTGGATCCAGTGTGTTGTTGGAGTTTGTGAGCCCGTGCTTATAAGCCCATAATAAAACCACCCTTTGCTTTTGCATGCGTGATTCGGTCTCCCTGGCCGTTTCTGGTTTTTGGGGCAATATTGGAAACTTGGGCATTTCATTTGCACATATTAATTTATTTAATCCTTACAAGCCTTTGAGGTTTTCTAGGGAAACTGAAGTCCAGAGAGGTAAAGTGACTCACTCAGGTAGCAAAGCTAATAAGTAGCAGAACTAGTATTCACACTCAGGTGTAGTTCACATGCTTTTTTTTTAATTACAATTTTAATTTTAATTCTAGGAAGGTTAACATACAATATGATGTTAGTTTGGGGTATACAATATAGTGATTCAACAATCTGATACATTACTCAGTGTTTGTCTTGATAAGTGTATTCTTAATTCCCTTCACCTATTTCACTCATCATCCCCATCCCTCCCTCTAGTAACCATCAGTTTGTTCTCTATAGTTAAGAGACTCTCTCTCTCTCTCTCTCTCTCTCTCTGCTTGGCTATCTAATTTTTTCCCTTTGCTCATTTGTTTTGTTTCATTAATTCCACATATGAGTGAAATCATATGCTTTTGTCTTTCTCTGACTTATTTTGCTTAGCATTATATTCTCTAGCTCCATGCATGTCATTGCACATGGCAAGATTCATTCCTTTTTAAAAATTTTTTTTATGTTTATTTATTTTTGAGACAGAGAACAAACAAGGGAGGGACAGAGAGAGGGAGACACAGAATCTGAAACAGGCTCCAGGCTCTGAGCTGTCAGCACAGAACCGGATGCGGGGCCTGAACCCATGAACTGCAGGATCATGACCTGAACGGAAGTCGGACGCTTAACTGACTGAGCCACCCAGGCGCCCCTTCATTTTTTTTATGGCTGAAAAAAATCCATTGTACATATATACCACTTCTTCTTTATCCATTCATCAATCACTGGCACTTGAGCTGCTTCCACATCTTGGCTATTGTAAATAATGCTGCTATAAACATTAGGGTTCAGGTATCTCTTTGAATTATTATTTTTGTATTCTTTGGATAAATAAAAAGTAGTGTGATTGTTGGTTCATAGGGACGTTCTATTCTTCACTTTTTAAGAAACCTTCATACTGTTCTTCATGGTGGCTCCACCAGTTTGTATTCTCACCAACAGTGCAAGAGGGTTCCTTTTACTCCACATCCTTGCCAATACATGTTGTTTCTTGTGATTTTGATTTTAGCCATTCTGACAGGTGTGATGTGATATCTCATTGTGCTTTACTTTTGATTTGCATTTCCCTGATGATGAGTGAAGTTGAGCATCTTTTCATGTGTCTGTTGGCCATCTGGATATCTTCTTTGCAAAAACATGTTCATGTCTTCTGCCCAGTTTTAATTGGATTATTTGGTTTTTGGGTGTTGGGTTGTATAAGTTCTTTATATATTTTAGATACTAATCCTTTATTGGATATGTCATTTGCAAATATCTTCTCCCATTCTGTAGGTTGCCTTTTAGTTTTTCTGATTGTTTCTTTTTCTGTACAGAAGCATTTAATTTTGATGTAATCCCAATAGTTTATTTTTGCTTTCTTTCCCTTACCTCAGGAGACATATCTAGAAAGATGTCGCTACAGCTGATGTCAGAGAAATTACTGCCTGTGATTTCTTCAAAGATTTTTATGGTTTCAAGCCTCACATTTACATCTTTAATCCATTTTGAGTTTATTTTGTGTGTGTGGTATAAGAACATGGTCCAGTTTCATTATTTTGCATGTAGCAGTACAGTTTTCCCAACACCATTTGTTGAAGAGACTGTCTTTTTCCATTGGATATTCTTCCCTGCTTTGTTGACGATTAGTTAACCATATGATTGTGGGTTTATTTCTGTGTTTTCTATTCTGTTCTATTGACCCATGTGTCTATTTTATGCCAGTACCATACTGTCCTGATCAATACAGCTCTGTAATACAACTTGAAGTCTGTAATTATGATGCCTCCAGCTTTGCTTTTCTTTTTCAAGGTTGCTTTGGCTATTCAGGATCTTTTGTGGTTGCACACAAATTTTAGAATTGTTTAGTTCTGTGAAAAAACTTTTGGTATTTTGACAGGAATTTCATTAAATGTGTAGACTGCTTTGGGTAGTATAGGCATTTTAACAACATTTGTTCTTCCAACCCATGAGCATAAAATGTGTTTCCATTCTGTCTCATCTTAAATTTCTTTCACCAATGTCTTATAGTTTTCAGAGTGCAGGTCTTCCACTTCTTTGATTACATTTATTTCTAGGTATTTTATTGTTTTGGTGCAATTGTAAATGGGATTTTTAAAAAAACTTCACTTTCTTGCTGCTTCATTTTAGCATATAGGAATGCAACAGATTTCTGTAGATTGATTTTGTGTCATTCAACTTTACTGAATTCGTCTCAGTTCTAGTAGTCTTTTGGTGGAATGTTTTGCATTTTCTATATTAGAGTATCATATCATCTGAAAATAGTGAAAGTTTTACTTCTGCCTTGCCTATTTGGATGCCTTTCACTTCCTTTTGTTGTCTAATTGTTGTGACTATGACTTCCAGAACTGTGTTGAATGAAAGTAATGAGAATGGGCATCCTTATCTCATTCCTGACCTTTTCCTTAGGGGAAAAGTTCAGTTTTTTCCCTATGGAGTATGATGTTAGCTGTGGGTTTTTCATATATTGCCTTTATAATGTTGAGATATGTTCCCTTTGGACCTACTTTACTGAGGGTTTTATTATTTTTTTTAAATCATGAATGGACGTTGTACTTTGTCAAATGCCTTTTCTACATCTATTGAAATGATCATATGGTTTTTATCCCTTCTCTTATTGATGTGATATATCATCTTAATTGATTTGTGAATACTGAACTGCCCTTGCATCCTGGGAATGAGTCCCACTTGACTGTGGTGCATGATTTTTTCTCATGCATTGTTGGATTTGATTTGCTAGTATTTCGTTGAGGATTTTTGCATCTATGTTAATCAGAGATGTTTGTCTGTAGTTCTCTTTTTTTATGGTGTCGTTATCTAGTTTTTGTATGAGAGTAATGCTGGTCTCATAGAATGAATTTGGAAGTTTTCCTTCCCCTTCTATTTTTTGGAATAGTTTGAGTAGCATAGGAATTAACTCTTCTTTAAATGTTTGGTAGAATTTGCCAGTGAAGTTGTTTGGTAGAATTTGCCAGTGAAGTTAGAAATAGCTCACATTCTTAATCAGTGAGCTACACTGCCTCTGATCTAGGCTGACTTGTCCCCATGACAGCAGTGGTGTGCACAATAGTTTGGTGTGAACTGGCCTGGGGGCAGGGAGAGCAGCGAGGAGCTGGGGGCAAGAGGCCAGGTTAGAGATATTGAGGACCTGACCATGGGCAGTAGCAGAGAAGGTGACTGATTGGCAGTTTGGAGGGAGGAATGGACTTGGTGATATTTTAACCTGAACTTTTGAGGTGATAACCTTTCTCTGCAGACATATGCAAGATGAAGTGGTACTAGTCAAAGGCTGTCTTTAGAGTTAGCCTTCAGGGGTGCCTGGGTGGCTCAGTCAGTTAAGCATCTGATTCTTGATTTTGGCTCAGGTCATGATCTCACAGTTTGTGGGTTTGAACACTGCTTTGGACTCTGCCTGACAGTGCGGAACCTGCTTGGGATTCTCTCTCCCTCACTCTCTCTGCCCCTCCCCTGCTTGTACAGTCTCTTTCTCAAAAATGAATGAGCATTAAAAAAAATAGAGTTAACATTCATTATAGTTTTTGAGTCCAGAGAATCTGTGGCAATTATGGTTTTCATCCTTTCTGAACCCTTTTTCCTCCTTATTTGCATAATAGATCCAGTCTGTTTGGCCATGGCGGTGAGCACGTGACTCAAGCCAACCAATCAGAGTCCTTTTCTGAGACTCTCCTAATCAGTGGTATTGGGAGGAACTCTAGTGAAGCCAAAAGAATGCAAGCACTGCTTCTGCCTTCCGTTGTCATAGCCTTGTGCCACTTGTGGTGAAAGCCAGGTCTCCTGTTCCACCTAGAAGTCCAAAATCTCACAGAAACTTGGGAGTCCTGCTTCAGACCACCCTCTCCCTCACCCACATACAATTTGTCAACACGTCCCTTAGATTCTTACTCCTCAATATTTATTGAACCCACTACTCCTTTCTTTTCCCAGTCCTTCACAAGGCTGCAGACCTTTGTTACCTGTATTGGAGAGCCGTAGTCAGCTTCACATTTCTCTCCCTTCTCTCTATAATACATCCTCTGTTCAGTAGATGAGGTCTCTGATAAGTCACATAGATCTGATCATAAGTGACATCTGTGATCCAGCATGTTAGACTTCTCACATTCCAGGCCTTTGTCATACTCTTCCTCTTCCTGGAATGGCAATGAATGGAGTTGCCCTGCAAAATTCTACTTCTTCCATTCCCAATTCAAACATGGCCATCTCTTGTACTTCTCTGACCAGGACTTTTCCTTGGAATTTCCACCTGTGTGATATTCACTGATAATGTTTGGTTTATTTCCTTCTAGTCTTGTTTTTTTTTTTTTTTAAGGTAATCAAGGTTGCATTGTACTACAGTTTTGTGTTCCTTCCTCTTTCTCACTTCATGATCTTTCATTGGCATCTTTCTACACCATCAGAAGTGCTTTTTTTTTTTTTTTTTTACATTTTATTTATTTTTGAGAGACAGAGAGTGAATAGGGGAGGGGCAGAGAGAGAAAGAGACCGAGAATCCAAAACAAGCTTCAGACTCTGAGCTAGCTGTCGGCACAGAGCCCGACGTAGGGCTCGAACCCATGAACCATGAGATCATGACCTGAGCCAAAGTAGGACGCTCAGTTGACTGAGCCACCCAGGCACCCCAGAAATGCTTTGTAAAAACCATAATGTTGAATGGTTGCCTCACCATCTGTCTGGATGTCATATGCATTTAGGACCTAAGCATCTCCAAATTCTCCAGCCATGTGTAATCACTCACTCTTAACAGCCAAATAGCCCTAGTCTAAGTGTAAGGTTTAATAGATGGAGGCAGAGATGGGAGGACAAAGAGACCACGTTATGGAGCCAAGAAGGCCTTTATTGGGATCTGCGATTCCCGGGCGAGGTTCCGTGACTCGGGAGCGGGGAGTCAGGGAAGTCGCACCTGATATGGGAGAGCAAGGTCTTTTATGGGTGCAAAAGTTCCGGATTTGAGCCCAGGTGGGCCGATAGCCACGTAGGGTCATCTTTGGACGGTGGCAGGATTCAATTGGCTGTTTGCTTCGGTGGGGAGGGGGATGCTGGAACTCCATGATGAGGCATTACAGTTTGAGACAGTCCAGATTGAGAGTGGGGGTCGTCAGTCCTGGTGGTGCCTGGATCTGTTATCTGGCCTGCAATAAAATGGCCGCTGGTGCTTGTCAAATGGCTTGGGTCATCCCAGGTTTGCAAATGAGGGTTGTCAGTGTTCGCAGCTCTCCACATCAAAGTGGCCGCTCAGTTGCTTTCCCATGGCAACTCTTACACTAAGAACCCATCTGGGTGTAGAGAGGGAGGCTAGAGCCCTCCTGAGTTCACAATTTAAAAAAAAAAAGTTAGTATTTTAATTCCAGTTAGTTAACATGGGGTTCTATTAATTTCAGGCATACAATACAGCAAGTCAACCCTTCCATACATCACCCAGTGCTCATCACAGCAAGTGCACTTTTTAATCCCCATCACTTATTTAACCCATCCCTTCAGCCACCTATACTCTGGTAACTATCAGTTTGTGCTCTATAGTTAAGAGTCTGTTTCTTGGTTTGCCTCTCTCTTTTTACCCCTCCCCCATGATCATTTGTTTTGTTTCTTAAATTCCACTTATGAGTGAAATCATAAGGTATTTGTCTTTCTCTAACTGACTTATTTCACTTAACATTATATTCTCTAGCTCCATCCATATTGTTGCAAATGTCAGGATTTCATCATTTTAATGGTTGCATAATATTCCAGTGTGTGTGTGTGTGTGTGTGTGTGTGTGTGTGTGTGTGTGTGTGTGTGTATGCGCGCGCGCGTGCGTATCTCACATCTTTTTTATCCATTCATCAGTTGATGGACGCTTGGGCTGCTTCCAAATCTCAGCTATTGTAAATAGTGCTGCAATAAATATAAGAGTGTATGCATCCCTTTGAATTAATGTTCTTGCATTCTTTGGGTAAATACCGGGTAATACAATTGCTGGATCATAGGCTATCTTTATATTTTTGAGAAACCTCCATACTGTTTTCCACAGTGGCTGCATCACTTGGCATTCCCCCCAACATTTTGTAAGTGTTCCTTTTTCTCCACATCCTCACCAACACTTGGTGTTTCTTATATTTCTGAGTTCACAATTCTACTGTCCCTGGGATTCTGTTCTTTGGCTTATCTTCAGTCACCTGCAGCCCTTGCCCACTACTTTGGAATTTTCCCTGTCTCCTGTGGCACTCTCATCTCCACTTCTCTCTCTGTGCTACTGCAGCCATTTTTGTGCCCCTAGGCCCAAATTTGGACAATAGCTTCTGTCTCAATTTTCCAACACACAGCTGAAGCTGACCTGTTATAGTTTACCAACTTGCTCAGTGACTGCAATGCAACACAGAGTACCTCTTCTCAAATGTCAGCTCCTTGAAACCACCTTCAAGGTTTGACATATTCATGTTCCACCTATCCTGGTATTTACTCTAATGTGAGTCTTTCTATCAGTAGATCCAACTACCTTATTAAACCTGAGCCTCATACTAAGCTAGAATTAAGCTTCTTTTTCCTCCATGTACCACCTAAAATCCTCTCATGTACAGTGTTGAGGTAACACTGGCATGGGAAATTACAATTGGTAGCAGTCCTGTTGCTCTGAGACTCTGCCCTTTCCCAGGGCTCACCGCTGGCAGTCAGGGTATTTAATCCAGTCTGCCATGGCGATGCTGGGACCCTGTCCTCTTTAAACCCAAAACTCTTTTCTTCTCTCATTTCTATTCCCATGCCAGGGCGGTCATCAACCCTTGCCCCACCTGCCCCCATGCTGTCTCAAAGGGAGGCCAAAGGAAACTGAAAATCATTTACCATCACAAGAGATTCAGTGGAGATGAGGCTCAGCCCACAATGAAGGGAGCCTTTTACATTATTAAACAGAATTCCTACAAGCCACTGCTTACAGCATCTGCATAAGGAGTCAGGGCCTCCCCCAAGACAATGAATAGGTACTTGAGGTACATCTGCATGACCAAGAAGCCTGCCTGCCGGTCCTGGCAGAACAAAGGCACTGTCTGCCCCCAGGACAAATTTCAGTGGCTCTCTTTAGAGATCCAGGCAACATCCCACAGGCAATTTAAAACAAAGAAATAGTGGTTTTGTCTCCTGCTTCCAGCCTTTGAGGATTCAGAAATGTTGAAGTCCAGTTTCAGAGGCCACGGTCATGCAGTTTTAACATTTCCCCCATTCAATCCAGTTATTTGCTTTTATAAAACAGCCAGGGTAAGGGACATTTTGGGCATAAATTTTTGCTCACATCTACAATGATGTCTTCAGGACAAATACCAACAAGTGGGATTTCTGGGTCACACAATTCACAATTTTAAAAAAGCTTCTTGTATCTCTTGTCACATTGCCCTTCCGAAAGGCCAGAGTGATTTGTGGCTGTCACCCCCATGCTTCTGTATGGTGTCATTGAGGCTGTTCTCACAAAACCCTCCACAACATCAAATGTTATCATTTTTAATCCCTGCTAATTTGATAGGCCAAATATGGTATCTCATTGTTGCTTTAATTTGCATTTCTTTGCGTTCTAGTGGGGTTGAACATCTTTTCATATGTTTATTGGCCATTATTTTGTGAATTGCCTGTTCTTTGGGGCCTTGTTTTCTTCATCTCCAGTTTCTTCCAAAGCCCAGGGCTAGCCTTGAATTAAACACACCAGACATTATTTTTAATTAATCTTCCTTAAACACAGCTCTGATCAGTTTACTCCCCTACTTACAAAACCTCTGATGGCTCATTAATGTCTATAGGATGAAGTCCAAATTCTTTAGCCTGGCCTTCATCAAGACTGGTCAGTCTGGCTCCAACTTATCCTATCTCCTACCACTGGTCCTTACACCCTAGTGTTCAGCTTCAGTCACTGTGGACTACCTACTGGTCCCCCACCCATTCCCCCAGGCAGCCTTAGACTCACAGCTCAAATGTCATGTTCTGTGCTCGAGTTTCCTACTAACCCCAGGTCAGATGGCTTCCCTGTCCTCTCTGCTCCTGTAGATGGCACTTGGTACAGATTGCTGTTGTAGCACAGGTTTGCATGTCTGGTTCTTCCTCTCCCTCTTTGGACTGTGAGGTCTTGGGTAGGGTGAAGGCAGAGATCACATTTCTTTCCTCTCAGGGTTTTAGAACTTGAAGGGTAAGTTGCTGGAAGGTGGGGAGTGTAGCCACCATGTATTGACCCCTGTTACAGGTTAGGCACTATGCTAGATATGTCTCACTGACACACACGTAATGGAAGAAACAAATTCTTTTAACCCAAGTGACTGTAGTCACTTCTGGCATCCAAGAGAATGAAGCAAAGTTCACATAGGGTATGTGAGGGGGATAAATTTCAATACTGCTGCCTTATTCTCTAAGGCAAAGAGAAAGAGTAAGAGAGAAAGGAGGTGGTCCAGTGTTATGTAAAACACATTAATGAGTTAGGGGTGTACAAAAGCAGCCTTGGAGCTGTGTTGGGGCAAGAGCTGGAGACAGTCCATTTGCTCAGTATAGTGAAGTGAGAAGGAAGGAATATATATATATATATATATATATATATGTATGTATGTATATATATATATATATATATATATATATATATATAAATTGTCAGAGAGTAGTAAAGGAATGAGGAGTGGAGAGTAGGCATAGCAGACAACTTTAAAAAAAAATGCCAAGCCTCTCCATTTTCTCCAGCCTTCAGTCAAGTCTGCCACACATGAGCATGCACACAGACACACACCCTGGAGGCTGGAGACAGAACCTATGGGGCAGTGGCACAGTGAGGCAATCTGTAGATGAATCTCCTCCAGGGCAACAGACTCAGAGACAGAGGGCTCTAGGACAAGAAGCCTATCTGCCAGGGTCCCACTGGGATGGATGTATTTTTTCCACATGAATTTACACTTAAGTACTTTAATTTGAATCTCAAAGAAAGATTACCTAATTTGATACAGGGATACCCATACCTCACTTCTAGTGCCTCCAAGAACCGCATGTGGTAAGCATTCTTAACATCTTACAGATGCTGAAATCAAGGTCAAGGAGATAAAGTCATTTGCTGGTGCTCAGGCAGCTAGGAAGTGGCAGCCTGGGGTGCCTGATACCATAGTTTGTGTTTGTTTCTGTGCACCTTGGCATTGGCACTTATCACAGTGCCTGGCACAGAATCGATATACAATATATGCTTGCTGACTTAATTCAGTGTGTTGTAACCAGCATTTTCCTAAACATCGATTGTGTTCCAAGGTGTAAGCTAGGTGTTGAGGGATTTGGTGGTAGAGCGGGGAGAAGCTACAGAAGCTATAAGGCATGCTTCCTGTCCTAACTATAATGTAATGGGGGGGGGGGCTGGGTGGCTCAGTCAGTTGCACATCCGACTTTGGCTCAGGTTATGATCTCGTGGTTTGTGGGTTTAAGCCCTGCATTGGGCTCTGTGCTGACAGCTCAGAGCCTGGAGCCTGTTTCAGATTCTGAGTCTCCCTCTCTCTGCACCCTCCCTTGCTTGCATTCTGTCTCTCTCTCTCTCAAAAATAAATAAACATTAAAAAAATTGTATAATGTAACAGGCAATATTGAATACATAAATGGCAAATGAACAACTCTAAGTAGCAATAATAATAAGAGCTAACATTTATTGAGTACTATGCTCAGTAGTACTATTGAGTACTACTGGATGCTGTTCCAAATGCATTTTACGGATTATCCCATTTAATCCTCATTACAATCCCATGAGAGAGAAACTGAGTCACAAAGAAGGCAAAAAAACTTGCCAAAGGTCACACAGCCAATAAGCAGCTGAGCCAGAATTCAAATCCAGGCAGCCTAACTATAGTTCTGTACTTCCAACCTCTAAACACCATGCTATGTTGCCTCCCTAAGCATCCTAGCTGGGTGCAGGTACATGATGTTGAAGGTTAAAGGTCACAGGAAGTTGGAGTGGACTGAAGTGGCCATGGAAAGCTTGGCCAGCATGGTGGGACTTCAGCTGGGCCTTGAAGAATAGGGAGGCTTGGGCACAAAGGGTAGGGATGGTCCCCCAATCAGGGGATAGGTGCGAGGAGAGACTGGGTATTGCAAAATTGGAGCCAATAAGTAGTACCCAGTCATAGACATATTTTGTGTGGCCCAGTAAAAAAATTACTTAAAAAAATCTGAATGATCTGCTAACATTGATAAACCTAGATGTTTCACCTTTAAGTTTTGGATTTCTGGTTTTTCTCAGTAAATTGCTCAGGATCTAGCAACATTGGGCCCTTGTTCCCGCGTAGGCACAAATAGCAGGAGTTGAAGAGTGTTGCTCCCTGTAAACAGGGCCTGTCCCCTCCAATTCTCCACATTCCTCACCACTCCTGATTGTATTACCAATTCAGGTGACTTGATTCCCTTCCCTTCCCTACCTGGCCTATGCCAGCAAGTGAGTTTTGACCTCCATATAGATCCAGACTGTTGGGGAACAGTGAGGAGCGCTTGTACTCAATAAAAATCAAGTGCCTAGAGAGACAGGTTTCCCTCAGGAGCTATGGGGTCAAGGTTAGAAAGGTCGGTCGGAGTCAGGTGAACAAGATTGTGTCACCCATACTGAAAAATTTGAGACTTTACCAACAGGCACTAGCAAGTCAAGAAGTAATGCTGAGAAGTAGCAAGGCCACTGGGGAGGCAGCTGTTGGGATGGCTGGAAGGAAATCCTATGGAACAGTAGACAATACCAGTGAAGACTCACCATTCTGTGGACTGGAATCAAGCCATGGGCTAGAGCATGTGGGAGGGGAAAGCAAGGACAGGAAGGATTCCTGGTGACTGAAGCTTGTTGGATTGAGAGAAGCATGGTGCCATGAGCAGAAATCGCAAGAGATGACTGGTAGAGGGGACATGCAGGATGTGCTGAATTTATTTTAGATGTGTTGACTTTACGGTGCTAGAGAAAATTCCAGTTGAAGATGTCCACCAGAGAGTTGAGGGTGTGGAACTGGACCTTGGTAAAGTGGGTGGAACTGGAGAAACTATTGAAAAAGCTTCTTTTATAGGGGTAATGTGAAGCCAAGGGAGTAAAATGTGTTCTAAGACAGGAACAGTGTGCCAAAGCCAGAACCTCATTGTGGGGGCTGAGGGCTGTGATGAGTCAGTGAACAGAGAGGAGGAGGAAACAGAGAAGGCAGTGTGTGTATGGGGCGGGGGGGGGGGGCATAGCCAGAACAGCTCAAGACAATGAGCTTCATGGAAGCTAAAGGAGTAGTTTTGAGAAGAAGCTTGTTGTATCCACTGGGGCCAGAGGCCCAGAAGATGTGATTAGAGAAGTTGCCAATGGATCGGATGATTTCTAAGTACAGCCTCACCCAGCCTTATGGTAGGGAGATGATCCCTTCCCATCTCCTCAACCCTCTTAAAAACTAGCAGGTCCTCCTTGGGCTGGGGGAGAAGGGACAGGAGTGATGGGGGATGTGCTCCAAAGGTCTGGATGGCAGAAAGCAGCTTCCTTTAGGGTTGCATAGATTTGGCCTCTGCAGGACAACCAGGGGTGCCTGGATCCAGGGCCCTCTCTCAAAGCAGAAGAGGAAGAGTGAGGGGTTCTGGGGACAAGCTCTGCTGACCAGAGCACAGTGGTTCTCCGGCCTGGCTACATTGGAGAATCACCTGGGGAGCTTTTCCAAAATAGGAATGTCCAGGCCCCACCCCAGACCAATTAAGTCAGATTCTTGGAAACTCTGGGTGTGGGGCCTCGATATTTCTCTTTTGGAAAAGCTTTCCAGTTGATTCTAATGTGCATCTAGAGTTGAGAACCAGTGACCTAAGTGGTCACTAGAAAAGAATTTGGCCCAGGGCTCCAACAATTGGCAGTAGAGTACACAGAGGGGGAGGCAGCCTCCTGAGTGTCACACCCTCTCCTTACAACAGGCCTGGAGGGGGTCCCATTCCCATCTCTAGTCACTGATTCTACAGTAGTCCTCTCTTACCCTCAGGGGTATTGTCCAAGACCCCCTGTGGATACCTGAAATTGCCAAGTGCCAAACTCTTACACAGTTTCCTAGAGAACCTCCCTTCTGTTCCTGTAGGAGATGCTGGAGGTTCAGCACATTTCAAATCCTGTGGATCATGCTGTCACTGGACATTTGCTTTATTATGAAATATTTTAGACAAGCAGACAAGATGCAAGAAAAAATAAGTAACATACACCTGTGTACTTATCACCCAGCTTTGTCAAATTCCCATTATTCCCCCATTGTTTCATATCTTATTTTAGGATTAAAACAACCCACGTAGAGATAAAGGCATTTATGTACTCCTCTCCTGTCCAATGCCCCTTCCTTCCACCCTCCCCAGTGGAAACTGCTCTCTTGAATCTAGTGTGCCTCATTCCCATACATGCTTTTACTACACATGTGTTATCAGCTCCATTTTGGACAGGAGGAGAATGAGGCTCAGGAAAGTGAGGAGAACTTGCCTGAGTCATACAAATTGACAGTAGGTAGTACGGCCAGAAGCTCCAGGATAAGGTACCAGGCAGTTACCTCCCAGCATACTGGCCCTGCTTTGCCCCCATCTGGGTACCTCCCACCCCATCATTCTGTCAACACCTCCTTTACAGGCAGGGCCAGGCCAGACTAGGCCCAGCAGAGCCTGGGACCAAGCAGAAATTATGGCCTTCTCCTCACATCTCCTGGTTCCTGTCCTGCTAACAGGCCAGGCTCCCCTAGACCCCTGCCAACCCCTCTTCTGTTTCCTTTCTGGGCCACCACTCAGCCCAGCTCTACCCCACCCCCTAGCTCCAAGCAAAGGGCCTGTCTGTGCAGCAGATTTCCACACTAGGCCACTGGGGGCTGGATAGAGGCAGGCAGGGGGCCAGCAATTCTGTTCTGTGGGTCCTCCTGGCTTAATTAGCATGCTGCTTGGAGCAACAGGCCAGAAGTGGTGGGCAGGCACCGAGACACCCCCCGCCTCCGGCCCCCAGCCCCAAACCATAGCCTGTCCCCTCCCCTCCACTCTGCTTGCCAGCAACAGAGAAGGCCTGTGTGTGGTGGAAAGGAAAGAGGTGGCTGACACTTTCACCACCGTGCTGAGGAACTGGGTGGGGAGAGACCTGCAGCACATGCATAAACACAGGGAGATAATTGCTCCCCTTACATGTGAAGGATAGGGAGGGACAGGGAGGAAATGGCTATTCACTAAGAACCTACCTATATGCTGTCTCAGTGCAGAGGGGAAACCGAGGCTAGGAGAGGTGGAGACGGGTCCCAGCTACCAAGTAGGAGAAAAAATTTGAACCCAGGTCCACCTGTCTCCAAGTGCCTTTCCAAGAACCCAATCTGAATCCACAAACCTCCCCCCTTCCCTTTTCCTCCCCTTTTCCTCCAAGAACCAGCTCCCACTCAGGAGACTTCAGGCTGAAAGCTCCCTACTGCCAGCCCCAGCCCCACCCTGGGGTCTGCTCCATCGGGGGACTCCCACCTGATTCCATCTCGGGCCCCTAGGGACCCTATGGCCTGAGGCTACAGCTCTCAGGGCCAGCCCAGGGTGCCTGAAAAGCATGAATAATAATGAAAGCCAGAATACAGTTGTCATTTACAGAGAACTTAGCATGTGCCAGACACTAGGTGAAGAACTTGGCACACATTTACTATTTGGTCCTCATGACAACACCACATAGATACTATTATTTCCCCACTTGAAGAGCAAGGAATTGAAACCCAGAGAAGTAAAGGAACTAGGTCTAGGTTTATCAGGCAGCGGGGCTCCAAAAGCCATGTTCTGAGGGTTCCTAGAGGACAGGGCTGCATGGTGAGGAGAAGTGGTAGTAGCTCCAGAAACAGGTTTAAGGGGCAGAGATGGTCATGGGACAGAGCTTCATAAGTCCCTTGGCTCCAGAGGGAAGCCCTCCAGGCTTTATGATGGCCCTCCTGCCCTGACCCTGTGGTGTGTCTGCTAGCTAGCCCCTTCCAGAAGTGCTGCCAAACCATTCCCTTGGAGCTAGTGGTATTTGAAGACATCTGCAGCATGTCCCTCTTGAGGACCTGAGGCTGTGGGGGTGAGATGTAGCTCAAGCCTCAGCCCCCTACCTGATAGGGACAGAGAGCCTAGGGGAGGGCCAGTAGGTAGTAAGTTCTGCAGTGGGACCCTAGCTTGCAGGCTCCACTCCTGAACCTTCTCTCCATATCTGGGCCTGAGGCCCCCAGGCTCTTAGAGAAAAATTGTTAAAATCAAATTGCAATTAACGAAGGCAATTATCTGCCTATTAGATAATGTCCCCTGAGCCAGGCTTATGCTGTGAGCTGCCAGGGCCCTACTGAGCAGCTGGACCCCAAGGGAGACCCCAGAGCAGGGCAGCAGCAAGGGGTTAAGGGAAGGCAGGCAGCAGCCTAAGATGGGGGTGGGATGCTGAGGGTTGCTGTGAAAAGCCCTTAGGAGAGCCAGTAGAAGGCTGGATTTGCACTGTTCCCTGGGAAAAGAGTCCTAGGTCTGAGCACTGGCTGGACATGGCAGGCCCTCCTTTCCCAGCACTCTCTGGCTCTCATCTCCATTAGGCTTTCCTAGAGGGCAGACCTGGGGCAGTCTCTGTGTGTGGAAGAACAAAGGAAAGAAAAATCATGCAATGACCCTCCAGGGAGGAGTGATAACATTTTTACTTGAAAATAACCAGAGAACAGATTGTCTCATGCAAATTATATGCAAATAACACTCCACTTGTTCCTCACTGAGCACTACCCAGAGTTCCTCCAGCTCTTTCCTTGACTGAGATTGATGGGGGTGGGGAAGGGAGGGCTCATTGAAATCTAGGTTTAGAGGGAATCCTGCCTGGAAGTGAGTTGGAGAAGGTTATCTCTTAACTTTCTGTCCAATATCTGTCCAGTCTAAGCCTTGCTGCATTTGTATAAACCCTATAGAAACCTGGCTGCCTCCAGGCTGGACTGAACTTAGAACTCGAAGCCAATGGGGGCTTATCTGCTGCTTAGGGTGGTCTGCGTCACTGGGACCTTCCATTTGCAGGAAGAAATTTGAGGCAGGCTGGGTGGAACAGAAAGAACAGCACTACACCAAGAATTAAAAAACTAACTGAGGGCTCTCAAATCTCTCTCTCCAGCTCATACCTCACTGATGGATCCAAATGCAATCATTCTAGAACTGGATGACCTGCAACTCACCATGCCCCATGTTTGCTCCTCTGTTTCTGTCTCAGGGCTGGTTACCTCATCCAACCAGTTGACCAAGACAGAGCCTGGGAATCATCCTTGACCCCCACCCATCCTCTCCATTGAATTCTTCCTGTCTAATCTACTACCTGCCAGTCTTAGGAGATTTGTCCTTTCTTCTCTGTCCCTTGGGCCACAGCTCTAGTTATTTACTACCTCTTCCTTGACCTATTCCAGAGGTCTATCTGGGCTTTTGCCTCCAAGTCAGCCTCTCCAATATGCCTTCCATCCCACTGTCACAGGGACTGACCATGTTGAAAACACTCAATGACTCCCTAGGTCCAGAAAATGCAATCCAGACCTTTTGGGCTCACACAAAAGACCTTGAAGGCACAGGCTGCAGGTTCACCTCCCACACTGTTTCCCATGTCCTCTGCGCTTCCCCACATGCTGTCTCTCACCACCCACCAAATAAATATCCATATTGTGCCTGGCCTTCCCAACCTTCACGAGCTGTTCCTTCCCCCAAAACATCTTCCCTTCTTTCTCTTCCTCACCCAAGTGCAAGTGTATTTATTCTTCATGAAACACTTTGTCTGGAAGACATTCACTGCTTGCCAGTGCCCCCTACACACACACACACTTCACACACACACACACCCCTGGCTGTCATTGCATTTCTCCCTTGTCAGTTCTCCCTCAGTATTTTCCCATAACGGAAATTAATTCATATTTTATCTCCAGCATCTAATAGGCGGTGAATAAATGAATAAAGAAATATGAATGGATGAGTTGGTAAGGGAAGTAAGCCTGGGTTTGATTCCCAGCTTTACCATGGTTGAGTCACTTCTCTGAGTCTCAGGCTCCTTAACTGTAAATTGGGATAGCAGTACCTACCTCATTGTGAGGATTCACCCAGATAAGCAATGGAAAGTCACCTAGAGCAGCTCCTGGGATCCTGAAGATGCTCAAAAAAATCCCCAGGTAAATTTATCCAAAGTGAGAGTTGGCTTCAAGAACATGGGTCCTCTTAGCCACCATGGCCCGATGGCCACATCCTCTATGATCCTTGTTCTGGGGTTGACTCAGCCCTGGATCCAGCCTCCATTCCTGAGGGCTTTCTGAAACACCCCCTGCCAAGCTAGTCCCAGTTGCAAAGACATGTCTCCTAGAGGAAAGCCTGTCATGCCTTCCCAGACCTCACTGGCACTGAGGGGAGGCTTGTTTGAGGCTTCTGCCCCACATGTAGCCAAAACTCTTTTAAGTGAAGAGGCATGTCAAAGGGGGAAGGGGTGGGGCCTCAAGGATCCAATCCTAGCTCTACTAACAGACACCTACATCAATGTGGGGTCTTTCTGGATTAAATTTCTGCATCCCTCACATGGCGTTGGTAGTAAATGCATACTATTACAGGTTCATTGTAAGAATTGAATGAAATACTGTATGCAACATGGCTTGTACAGTACTTGACACACGGGAATAATGGCTGCTAGTATTCAATGAGTACTTACTATGGACATAACATGAAATGCTTCACATGCATTTGCCCACTTAATTCTCACAGCAACTCTGTAAGATAGATACTGTTATTATCACTTCCCTTTGATAGATATGAAAGTTCAGGCACAGAGAAGTGAAGCTATTTGCTTCACACAGCTTGCAAGTCGATATAAGCATTATTGAAGTATAGTTTACATATCTTACAATTTACCCACTTGAAATATGCAAGTCAATATTTTTCAGTGTTTTCACAAGGCAGAGCTAGATTTTGAACTCAACTGTGATTTAAGATCCTGCTTGCAAAACCTTTCCTCTACACACACACACACACACACACACACACAACATCATAGTCTATCTATGTAAATAAGTGCCCTTTTCCAAGGGCTTTGAGTCCCCTTTGCACCATCAAGTGCAACCTCTGCCTTCTTCTGACATAGCCCCTACTCTTCCTGTCTTTCCAAGAGCTGGGGGCTAAGCAGTTGGGCCCTGAGACAGAAGGGTGGACAGGGTGACCTCAGGAAATGGCCAAAGGGCCCCAGAGGCTGAGATGGAATCAGGTACAAGGAAGCACCCTGAGGTGAGTCTCTGCATAGAGGAGGCTCCAGAGTAGGGGTGTGGCTGAGATGAAGGAAGCTTTTGGTCCTGTGTGGACCTCTGGGACTATCCTGTTAGCTCTCCAATGCCCATCCCAGTATTCACTTCAGGTCTCAGGGCCAGGCCAACCCAGGGTGCCTGAAACTATGGATAATAATGAAAGCCAGAATACCACTTAAGACTACTATAATGGACTGTACAGATGTAGACATTCAGAGAAGCTAGAAGGCAGGGAAGGTGTAATTTAGGTTGAGGAAACAGCATGGGCAAAGTTGAGCATGTAATTGATGGGGACAGTTCATTTGCCCTGATAAAATTCGTGGTTGGTTTACATCATTATATTTCAAATCCTAATGTTTATAGCTTTTCAATAGGTAATATTTTCACACAGTGCAACAATTTAAAGGTAGAAGGGCAAATAGGTTAATATATAGAGCAAATGCACTTACATATTCTTTCCCTCCTTTATTTTATTTAATGATATATTGTAGCTACCATTCTACATTTTGCTGTTTTATCAACCATTGAATCTTGGAAACTATTCCACGTCAGTACCAAAAGTGCTTCCTCATTTTTTTATTGCCCAAGAGTGGACAAGTCTCTAACTGATGGGCATTTAGGTTATTTCCAATCATTTGTGATCACAAGCAATTCTGTGATAAATAATCTGTGTCTATATCATTCCTTGTGTGTGCATGCATGGCAGTAGGATAAATTCCTAGAAGTAGAACCTGTGGGTTGAATCTGTCAGTGATGAGTTTGGAGCACAGGAGTGACATGCTCAAGACTGTGCTTGGAAAGATCCCTCTGGTGGTAGCTTGGGGAAGGCATCAGCAGGGGTAAGACAGGAGATGGGTTGTCCATTCTTCCATCTGTTGACCCAGTGACTATTTATCTGGTGCACCTGGGCACTTCACTGGTCATCAAGCAGATTGGACCCTGCTCTCAAGCAGCTTATAGTTGAATGGAAAAGGTGGAAGGCAAGAGATACCAGCAGTCTGGACTATGGCAATGGCAGTGAGGAGAGACGGGGGGATGCTTTAAAGAAAGCCACAATAGGGCACTGGACCAGGAGTCAAATAGATACAGTTGGTGCTGAGCTTTGAAGAAACCACTCTGGCAGCCAGCAAGAGAGAAGTAAAGCTGCCAAGAGGGAAGGGAAGGGAGGTGTGGCAGAGCACAGGGAGTCCATCTGTGTGTGTTAGTGTGTGTGTGTGTGTGTGTGTGTGTGTGTGTGTGTGTGTGTTCTGAAAGCAGATTGCTTGCATTGGAATCCTAGCTCTGCCTTCTACTAAGTATAAGCTCTTGGCCAAGGGACTTCACTGCTCTGGGCTTTAGTGTCTCCCATCTGTAAAATAGAGCCAATAATAGTACAGCGCTCAGGAAGTTGTTGGTGGGAAGATTAAGTGAGGGAAATGTATGTAAATGTTTAGCACAGAACCTGGCATAGCTAAAGCTTACATTAGAGGACAGGTAGTGTTGTTGGTGTTTTGGGGATAAGAGTAATGGTAGTAAAAGGCACAAAGCAGGAAAGATAGGAGAGAGGTTTAGGAGTTGAGATGGTCAGGGTGTGGTGTTTTCATGATTGACTGCATGTGAGGGTAAGGAGGGGAGACTGAGGATCCTGTCCCAATTAGGCATCTGGCAGGGATACTGAACAACAGACCCAGATATGGGGAAAACCAGAGGGTTCTGGCAATTACCCCCAATACCCAGCGCTCACCTGAAACTTGGGACCTGGCCAGTAAGAGTTCTTCTATGGGAAGCTAAGGGAGAAGAGTCTATAAGAAGGTGAACCTCAATCCTTCTGTCTCCTGCCTGCCAGACTATTCTTGGCAGCACCCTGCTCTGTGCTCATGTGCTTTTCATCATGTACTCAGAAAGGCCGAGAGTCCTCATTGCTAAGGCCGCTGGGAGTTGGGGTATAGTTGAGCAACTCCACCCTGTCCCCCTCCTTCACTGCACTTTGTCTTCCTTCCAGTAGCCCAAGTTGACAGCCCTATGTTAAGATGGAGAAGCCCTATCAGAACATGTCTTCCCTGACCATGCAGAATTCACAGGGACCCAGTTGGCTCCTGGCTGCCCTCTCAGTAGAGATAAGGGGGATGATAGTGTACTATGTGCAAGGGATAGGAACACACTTTTCAAAGTAGCTAGTCTGAACGCTGGGTTGGAAGACAGTGTGCAAGGAGGTAGAAGGATCACTGGGGAGAATGGAGAGTCATTGTAAGACTATAAGGAGACAGGGGTCTGGAGAATTCATCCCACAAGCTTGGAGGCAGCTAGATGACATTTTTGTGAATGTTGAAGGTTGCGCCAGCTCTGTGTATGCTGCGCACTCCTTTCCTACTAGGGCTCTGGATCTTCAAGGTGTCCTTACTCCTTCTGCTGGCCACCTGCTTGTCAAAGACCAGCTGAGGTGCTGTTAGGCCTGCAGCATGGACTGAAGGGTGCTTGTCCCAGGGGTACTCACAGGTCCTTGGGATTCTAGTCAGCCAAGGAGGTTAGAGGAACCCTAGGGCCAGCACCAATTTTCCATGGAGCCTCTCTTGACTCTCAGTGACCTCTGATGACATGTTGCACAGACCCACTGCTCTATGGAACCCATAGCACCTCTGGTTGGGTTCAGGCCAGAAATGAGCTTCCCCCCTCCTCCCCAAGTGAGGCACCTGAAGCCAGCAGTGTTGTCACCAATATGCCAACTAGAGTGGCCTCCTTTCCTCAAGGCAGTCTCAGTGCCCGTTCTGAACTAGCTGCCTAATGAGATTGGTTGGGGTGGCCTGCCCACACAGCAGCAACTCTGTTTCCTCCTTGGGTTTCTAGGTCAAGAAACACTTTACTGGATAAAACTCTCCAGAGCTTGTAGCCCTTGCAAAGACAAGTCCTGTGTGCTCCTTTCTGCTGACAGAATGCATGGCTGATAGGCTCTGGGGTAGGAGACATCTTAGCTTAATTCCACTGAAGTCTCTCTTTCTCTTTGGGCTGCTTTGAAAAATCCCAGAAGGGCACACAAGAAAGTGGAGTGTGGATGAGGGCCTCATATCTCTCCAGTGGCCTCAGTCCTAAGAGATGTTCAGCCTTTTCATCACCCACCAGCCCAAGTCTCCATTTCTACTCTAATTCTTCACTCCACAGGTTTGCTCCCTTCACCTCAGGAAGGACCACTTAGAGAGCAGGTTCTCCACTCTGGGCCAAGCAACTCCCACTTCTTGCCTGACACTGTTTGATCCCTCAGTCCAGAGTCTGCTGGCTGGCCACCCACCACATCCCAGCCTATGTTCTGGGACTTCTTTACATTCCTTCTCACCTCAGTTTGCCCCTCCAGCATCCTTAATGATTCCCAGCTGATCCCAGCCACGTCCTCTCCCTGAGGACCTGACACAGAGAGCAGGCCCTTCTCCAGTGTGCCCCATCAGAGCCTTAACCCCTGGTTGGCTGAGGCTCTGGGCTCCAAGAAGCAGGCCAAACAGGGAGCCAAAGAACCATAGAGACAAAATCTGATAGTCGTCAGACTTCTTTGAGGATAACTTGGGCTGCCCCTGACCTCCTTTTCTGGAGCCAACACTCTGGAGAAGTGCCCTATGAAGGGTCTCTGGCTTAGAAAATCCTCCTGTACTTGTCCACCAAAGTGCCCTTGACAAGCCTGCTCTACATTTAATCCCAACTCTTCTTGCTGCAGTGCTCATCCCTCTTCCTTTTATTCTAGATAATGCTGAGTTAGGAGGATGGGCTCTAAAAACAGACTATCTGAGTTTAAATCCCACCTTTGTCACTTGCCAGCTGTGTCACCCTGGACATGATACTTTATCTCCTAATGGCTCTGTTTCCTCATCTGTGAAATGGGGATAATAATAAGTACCTATCTCACAGCATTGCTAAAGAGATTATATAAATTCATCCACATGAGCTGCTTAATAAAACAGTATCTGGCATAGACCCCTCAATGTTAGCATTTGGTGTGTTATTATTGTGGAGAGTGACTGGGAACTCTGTGAGGACAAGGACTATGTCTTTCTCATCCTTGTACTCTCAACACCCAGCGGGGTTTCAGGCACATCTAGATGCTCAATGTATGTTTGGCACATAACAGAGTGAAGTATACACAGGACTATTGGTTCCATGTGCCCCATCTCAGCCAGGAACTTGGGTTTTCTCCCCAGTGAAGTACCAGGAAGAACTTCCATTCTCTTGTTGGAGGCCTGACCTCACCCCGACCTGTCAACCTCCAGAGATCAGTGGTTTACTGGGCAATCTAGTAGGACCCACAGGGACTCTGCTTTAAAAGGCCCTCAGCAGTCAATTGACAAGCACAGTGACTCACGCAGGCCACACCCTTGGTAGTGGCCAGTCTAGTGGAAGCCAAAGACTCAAGATGCAGAGTATGGATACAAAGGAAAAGCATGGGCTTGGCAGTGAGACTGAGTAGGATTTGAATTTCAACTGCCTCTTACTGGCTGTCTGTCATGCCTTTCCAACCTCAGTTTCCTCACTTGCAACACGAGAATAATCACCTCTCCTCTTAGAGTTTGGCAGTGTTCAATGAGAAAACTGTGTCAAGCATGCAGCACAGTGCCAAGGCAGTCACTAGAAGTTCCTGCCCTGCCCCAGGGCCCCAGAAGGGGGAGCACTGTCTGGAGTGGGGTCTATGGGATCTGGCCCTTCTGCCCACAGGGATTTCCGGGTGGTGATTCTGAGCAAGGCCCAGACCAAGGGGCCACAGCCAGGGCCCCCAGCTACCCATCCCCTACACCCTGGCATGGTGGGGTTCTTGGCCTCCTGCCACCGCCACTATGTAAATAAACCAGCTGGGAGCGAGACTGCCCTAAGTGACATTTCAAATTAGTTCTGCTATATTGGGCTTGAGCTCTGAAGGGCCTGGGCATTTTTCCTCACTAGCTCATCTCTTTCTCTGTGTGGTGAGAGCTCTTAAGGCACACCCGGTGTGGGCAGAGGGCCAGGACAGGGTGGGGGCAAGCCTCCTGAGGTGATCTGCTGAAGCACTTCCTAAGCCCAGGGCCACAGCCTCCCTTCCTAGGTAGGTCAGGAGCCCTGTATCAGTGTGACCCCCCCCCAACACCAGCCCTCTGTGGCCGCCATGGCAACCCAGCCTCCTTCCACAGGGTTCACATACCAGCTGGCAGGAATGCTGAATGGAAGGAGGGCTGCATTGTTGGCAGAGGAGAGGGGGCTGGGTGCTGAAGGGGACACGTGAGGGGTGGGCTAGCTGCAGGCTTGGCAGAGCTGAAAGGGAGATGTGCTAGCCACATGGCCTGCCCAGCTCAGTCTGGGGCTGGGGCTGTGCCAGGAGATGAGACCATGGTAGGAGAAGAGAGTGAGGATCGTGGACACATGCCACTGTCCTTCTGGCAAAGCATTATGGCTTCCCTGCAGGGCTGAGGGCAGAGGACAGTGAATGCAAGTTTTTTTTTTCTTTCTGGGCAAATTGCCTTACCCCACTTGGCCTCCATTTCTTCAGGCTTGATATCTAAGAGTCTGAAAGAACTCAGGCTCTGGAGCTGGACAGAGCTGAGGGATGCTCTAGACTCTCACATATATGCCATTTTACATCTCTGAGCCTCGGTTGCCTCCTCTATAAAATAGGAATACTAGTAGCACACCATGAACTCACTGAGAGCAAGTAATCAGAATGCATGCAAGGCATGTTTCACAGTGCCTGGTACATAGTAAGAGCTCAATAAGTGGCAGCCATTATTATTATCATCATCATTATTATTATTATTATTATATTACTCAAAGTGACAGTTTCTGTGCCTGTGTCCCCCAATAGACCAAGAGACCCTGATGGACAAGGACAGAGACTTATTTCTCTCTCCATCTCTAGCAGCTCAGAGGGGTCCAGAGAAGATTCTGGAGAAAGAGGTGGCAGGTAAGGTTGCATATACACCAGGAATGCTTTGGACTAAATAGCTTCAAAAACTCACTTGAGGTTTGGAAATTCTGTGTTTTAACTCCATAAGCCTCTAGAGTATATAGGCCGTGGACCAAAGCAAAAGCAAAAACAAAAAACAAAAAGGCAAGAAAAAATATATATACACACAGGTTATATACATCTATAGATACACATTATGTACATATATGCATATAAATATTTGTGTATTTCTGAGGTCCCTGTCTATATAAACAATTTGAGTTATCCAAAATCAGCATGTTAGCACCATTCTGGCAACCTAATCTTTCCCATGATCCTACAAAAAAAAGTACTGTACAAGCCAGCAGGAGTGATCTGCCTGCCAGATTGTCCTCCTGGAACTGGGCTCAGCCCCAGGGCCGCAGGAAGACACCATAGATGCAGTCCAGAAGCTCCTTAGGGCGTCCAGTTGACTTCATGCATAGAGTAGCCAGTGAGAGAGCGTCTCAATGAGAAGAAACAGGGACTGGGGTCTACATGGGTCAATGTTTGGGCTCAGAGCACTCTACCTGGGAGGCAGTGCTGGCCCTGGTCTGTAATCTACTCAGCATCAGAGGAGACATGAGCATGTTTGAAAGAAGGTTCTTCAAAGCACAGGGTCTCATGAGGCATGGAGCTGGGGCAGAGACCCTGCTTGAGTGGGGTTGTACAACATTCTGTTCCAAGGTGACAGCCACTGAGCCAAACTAATTTAAACTGGCCAAAAGAACCTTAGCTCCTCCATGCTATGGATTGTCCATGCCTAGAATTCCAATTTTCTCCACCCTCCATCACATCTTGGCCCAGCCCACTGCCCAGTAACTGCTGGTCTGAGCAGAGATGAGCAAGAGATTTCACGGCTGGCTAAGGGGAAGGGTGAGGGGCAGGGGGCAGTGAGACTAGTTCACCGGGCAGTGGAGGAGGGGCCGCCATCACACCAGCACTGAGTTCCTGACGGTTTAAAGGCTCAGTTGCCCACAGACAAGTCCTGGGGCAAACCCTCCTGGGCTGTCTGAAGACCTGGGAGAGATGCTACCCTCAGGGCTGCCTGTAGAAACCAAACCAGAAAGGGCCTGCGTGGTGAGAGTTACCAGGTCCATAAAATCACCAAAACTACCTAAGGCTGCCCAGAGACCAGGAAAGATGAACACAGCTACTCCCCACGGCAGCTGCTAGGTAGGCCTTGGACACCTGGCAGGAATGAAGGAGGAGGGCTATGAAGAGAGCATGAAGTCAGATGGTGGATGACGGGAGCCAAGATGCCAATTGTTGGAACAGGAGTATACAGATAAGCAAGAAGGAAGGCTGGAGTGATCCATGTGCTAATGGATTAGAATGAGAGCTATCAGTTTGAGCTCATGTTTAGCTTAAAATAGATACAAATGGTTATACAGAGAAGCACTTACAGATATATGTCTGTACATTGGTTAGTATATGCACATCTTATTAGTCCAGAGGGCCCAGTAGCAACAAACACACTTGGTGCCCAGATCTTGGTTTCAAATCCCATTCCCCAATAAAAGAACCCTGAGTTCCTCGCAGAAGCGGTTGACTCCAGGGCTGGATCAGGAAATAGACAAGATGAGCCTGGAGCATCTTGCAGTGCCAGAAAGGAAGGAAGTGGTGTGACGATGTGACCCATTATGATGGGAGGTTGTCAAAGGGACACGGGGGCCAACTGAAAGAGCTCTCAGAGGCCAAAACTGGAACCATTGGAGCAAGAGAATAATGTAGTATTGGAATATAACCCAAAGTATAAACCAAATATTCATGAGTCTGTAGTGGTATAAATAAGTGTTGAATAAATAAATACATGAGGGAGAAGAAGCAAATCTCCCATGTAGAAGAATTGAAAATAATCTCCATTGTCCTTTCACAGTGAGGCGGCACATATCTCTCCTTTCCCCTGGGCTCTTCACAGTGGTTTCCTTCCATAGAGAAGAGTGTGGAAAGAGGAAAAAGCCAAGAGTAGCTTTCCAGTGGAGAGACCTGACAAACGTGCCTCAGCTAGGTTGTCACCGTCTACATCAGTGGCGGTAAGTCATGCTGACAGCATGTACCATGGGTGTGATGTGAGAAGAAGGGCACTTCACCTCTGTGGGCTTCTTCCCCCAAGCCCCAAACCCCTCTGTATCCTTGAAAAAATGTCAGACAAACCCTAGCTGAGGAACATTCTAAAAAAAAAATACCCAACCAGCACTCCTCAAAACTGGGAAGGACCTTGAAAACAAGGAAAGTCTGAGAAACTGCCATAGCTAAGAGGAGCTGAGGAAACAGGATCACTAGACTTAATGTGGTGTCCTGAATGGGATCCTGGAATAGATGAAGGACATTAGGTTAAAACTAAGCAAATCTGACTTTCATACTGCTATACTAATGTAAGATGTTAAGGATGAGGAGACTGGGTGTGGGGTATATTGAAATTGTCTGTAACATCTCCATTTTTCTGTGAATCTTTTTTTTTTTAGATTAAAAAATGTTTATTTATTTATTGAGAGAGAGCAAGAGAGCGCAAGCTAGTGCACATGCATGAGCAGGGGACGGGCAGAAAGGGAGAGAAGAATCCCAAGCAGGCTCCACACTCAGTGCAATTCCTTTGAGGCTAGGACTCCAAGAATTGTGAGACCATGACTGGAGATGAGATCAGGAGTCGAATATTTAACTGACCAAGCCAGCCAGGCGCCCCTGAATCTTACACTGTTCTAAAATAAAAAGTTTAAGCAAAAAGAATACAAAGCCTTGGGTTTGAATCCAGTTTCTGCCTCTCCCGACTGCATGGCTTTAAGGAGGTTATTACCCTTTCTGAATATGTTTTCACTTCTGTAATTTGGGAGAAGTAATTTCTCTCGCTAGGCTGCAATTTAAATACACACAGAGACAATGAATAAATGCTAATTCTCTTCCTCTCTCAACCCTCACAAGAGCCCTATGTGAAGCAGTTGGGACAACTGAGGCTCAGAGAAGCAGAGGTGCTTGCTCAAGGTCACATAATTGGGAAGATAAGAAAGAAAGATGTGACAGTTCTTCTAAGGCATTTTGCCTATTGGTAAAACTTGGGCTATAGTGGGACCTGTAGGTGGAAAAGGTAGCTGTTTGTCTGGTGGACCCGAGCCTCTGAGAGGCAGCCACCTCCTTTGAGAACCCATACAAAGTAGTACAGTTAGGTGTCAGGGATTTGGAATCAGGCTTTCTTGTTCAAGCCTCAATTCTATAACTTCCCATCTGTGTGACTTGGGCAAATTGTTTCATTTCTCCAAACCCTGGCTTCCTCATCTGTAATTTGGGCAGTGATAATAGTATCTACCTTTTGGCATTGTTGTTGTGAAGGTTAAAGTAATCAATGTAAAGTGTTTAAAATACTACCTGGCACATGATAATTGCTCTGTGAATCCTAGCTATCATTATTTCCATCCATTAGGGTTCCATCCTCCCTAAAGGCTCTTCCAAGTTTTCTATTGTGGTGAGTGGGGTGGCATTGGGTACCAAAACTGGTTTCTTTGAAAGTACCTAAGAGTTTCTGCATAAAGTAATAAGCAATAATTTGCATATCAATGAACAAGCTCTTTGAGTCTTGAACCTTGAGGGAGGCTTCAAAATCATTAATGTCATTTTAATTGGGTAAACTGAGGCCTGCAAACGAAAAGGAAATGGTAAAGGGCACACTGCAAGTCAGTGACTCAGCTGAGCTGAAATGCAGAGCTCCTGTTTTACTCTCTTAGACTCCTGCAACTCTACCAGCTTGCTGCTGTGAATCTTTACTGAATACCCCCATTGTCCCAAATCTTGTGCTAGGCATCTTGAGGGACTAGAAGCAAAAAATATATCAACCATATCCCTGTTTTCACGGTTTTAAATGTAAGCTTTAGGGATAAGATTCTCATGTTCACTTGAAGAAAAAGATGACAAAAATCAATATATAGAAATGCTGTCTTATGTACCCCAGCCCGTGGCACTGAGGCTGTCTGCAAGAGTGAGAACAGGGAGTTCTGCATGGTTTCTTGGAGAGAAGGGGCGTGGAGGGCTTGATCTGGGCCTTGAAGGCTGGGAGGCTTGACTCAGGCAGAGAACATGGGGCAGAGCATTTTGATAGGCTGGGGGATAGCAGGGGTGAAGTTTAGTGGTGGTGTACTGGTAAACTATGTCTTTGTGTGTGGGGTGCTCTGATTTGTAATGTTTGCCAATATCTGTGGTGTAAATATTCCCACCATGGCCACTATTAAGCTACCAATAGTTTAACAATCTGTTTGTAAAATTCTTGAATATTTAACTACCAGCTCTCAACTCTGACACACCACTGCTGGTGGGAATGAATGGGTTTGTTTACAGGGTAGTAGGAACTGAACCTTGTGGGGAACAGGGTGGTGGGGTGGAGGACTGGCTGGCTAGGTTGGGACCAGGTCAGGAAACAGCTGGGTTCCAGCCAGCAGGTCACATGCAGATTAAACTAATAGCTATTGAGCTGTGCTCTTTGCTGGGCTCTGTGCCAGACATTTAACATGCATTAGTTTATTTAATCCTCCCCAAAGCTTTAAGCAGTGTTGTTCATTCATTCATTGGTCTAATCATTCACCCACCCATCTGTCTAACAAGTCTGTATTGAGAACCTACTATGTGCCAAACACTGTCTGCAGCATAGTAGTGATGAAAACAAATTCACTGCCTTAATGGTGTTATGTTTGAATGAGGGGAGACAACATACACATTTTTTAAGTTAATAAAAAATAATCCCCATCGTGGTGTTTGGAAAGAAACAAAAAGAGTATTGAAATTATTCAAGTTTAAGATAGGATGACCAGGGAACATGTCTCTGAGGAGGTGACATTTAAGAATAAAATGGATTCAGTATCTCTGAAACAGGCTCCAGGCTCTGAGCTGTCAGCACAGAGCCCGATGTGGGGCTCATACTCGCTAACAGGGAGATCGTGACCTGAGCTGAAGTCGGGCGCTTAACTGACTGAGTCACCCAGGTGTCCTTGTAGATTCTTAAGAAATGCATTTGTTGATATGAATTTAGAGACTTGTCAGTGCCCAGAAATATAAGAAAGTGGTAAGGAAGAGATAAATAGCCATAATGTTTAGCCAACTGGAAAAAAATATATAGCTAGTGCTTTCCACAAAAATTCGTAGTATGTATTCATTGCATTTGTGTACACATTAACTGCTATAATTGGCATGCTATGTAATAAAACCTTGCTGATATTCTCCAGTTAAATTGTATGTGCTATGAATTAAAGAGGTTGTCATTTTCTTTTTTTTTAATGAAAAAAAAAAAGAATAAAATGGAGCCAGCAATGCAAATGGCTGGGGTCAGAGGACTGAGGTGGTGGGAACAGAAAGTACAAAGGCCCTGAGGTAGAAATTAGGTAAGTTTTTCCAAGCAACATTAAGGAGGTCCGTGTGGTGGAACTTGGCAGCCTGAGATGAAGCCAGAGAGGTAAACAGAGGTCTGATCATGCAATCCTCACAGGCCACAGTAAGGACTTTGAAGGACCTAGAGCAGGGTTATCACATGAGCTATCTCATAGTCAACCAGTGCATTCTGGCTACAGCATGAAGAATGGATTCTAGAGAAGCAGAAAAGCAGACAGGGAAGTCAGTCAGGAACTCATGAATCCAGATACAGATTGCAATATTAGGTCTAGAATAGTGGTAGTACAGAAAGAGTCAGGGGACATGCCCAAGATCACACAACTAATAAATGGCAGAACCTGGGTTCAAATCTAGGCTCCACAGTTTATGCTCCTTCCCACATCCCAAGCAGTCCCATGGAAAGAAACTCAAATTTGCTGATTTAGGGCCTCAAAACCTGGGGAAATTTTCATCATGAGGAATGACATGATGGAAGAAATGTATCTCTTTACATACATGTTGACACTTAAATGATTTGCTATTCAAATGTTCATAGACTTCATTGGAATGTGAGTTCCTGGAGGGTGAGGGGCCTAAGTCATCCAGGATTTGCAGCCTAGAGCTTTGACCTGAATCGAAGGAGGAGGGATTCTTGAAACAAAAGATAACTAAGTCTGTCAGGTCTGACTGTGCCCAGTTTGGCCCACCCCAGACAACCTCTTGGCTGAGTGCCCCTAAGCTGCAACACAGCAGAGGAAAGACACTGTGTATCCAGATCCCTCCCTGAGAAGTGTGAACCCCCTGAGCCATCACCTGGAGGTATAACAGAGGCCAGAGACAGCATCCTCAAACTTGATATCAGGTCTAGTCCCAACATGTCCGTTTCCCTACTGTGTGAGCTCAGACAAGGGGCTTAATTTTATGTCTCAGTTTCTCCACCTATGAAATGGGTCAATGAGTAGTTCTTGCCTGTAAAGGTCATTGTGAATATCAAATGACTCAGAGAACAGGCTTGATACAATGTCTGGCACATAGTAGGTTCTTAAGAAGCTTCCTTCCTTTATCTCATTTGGGTGAGGCACCTCTGGTATCACTAAGCTTGGGGTTCCTGGGGTGTGCCAAGCCTGTTCATACCGGGCAATTTGTTAAGAGGGGAGGTATGGAGCATCTTTCCCTCTCCTTCCCCACCTGTCTTTCACTCCCCCTTCCCTTCATTGGCCTCTGCCTTAAGCACCTGGGAGTTCCCTAATTAGAGCTGATTAGCTTCTCCTGCAACAAAAGTCCAATAATGGAAATATTCTGTTGCTCAGGCCTCTGACAGTAATCAAATTAAGTAGATGTTTATTTAACCCTTTATCAAGCAAGTCAATTAGCTTCTAATATCTGAGCAGCTGATTTTCAGGCCTGGGCACTGGGCACATGTTGTCAGGAGTTGAAGGCCCCACTTGGGGCTCATTGGTGTCTTGTCCTCCTTGAGGCTCCAAAGAAGCCAGGTCATAGGGATGGCAGGGTTGGAAGAGCCATTACACATATGTACAGATTGGAGACTGAGAGGGGTAGGAGCTTGCCTAAAGGCACAGTGGGATGCAAATGACTGCCTGGGAAGGTAGAGGATATTAATGTCCTCTAAAGAGTACCCACTCTATGCGATGGGAATTCGCGAGAAAACAAGACCACCTTTAGTTTTGGACAGAGAAAACTTCCTGAAGGAGGCAGAATGTACACTTTGACAAGAAGACATTGGGTGGGGAAGGGCATTCCTGGTAGAAGGAATGATGTGAACAGAGGCACCGAAGTAGGGAAGTGTATAGCATATTTGAGAAACTATGATATATGGCTTGGTTTGTGCCCTGGAAGTGTGAGGGCAGTAGCGTGGGAAAAAAAGTATCAAGGCAAGTGGGACCAGGTCAGATGCTAAGGACTCTGAATGCCAGCTGGCCAAGGTTGATATGTGACCATGGCATTGGAAGGCTAGCAGTTGGTGGCCCAGTTAGGAAGCTGGGGTTCTAGAGTAAAAAGCTGAAGACTGGACCTCCAACAGAAAAGGAGCAGGTCTGTGATGGAAGTCACTGCATCATTCATTTATTCATTCATTCAAGCCATACTTGTTGAGTGGTACTATGTATGAAGCACTGTGCCATGGAAAGGTTTACGATTGAATTAGGGAGGCAAACATGCTAAAGAAAGAACTGCAATTTGGTGCAATAGGAGCTGTTAAAGAAGAGGGGCAGCCCGGTGGCTCAGTAAAGTGTTTGACTTCAGCTCAGGTCATGAGTTTGAGCCCCGCTTCTGGCTCTGTGCTGACAGTTCAGAGCCAGGAGCCTGCTTTAGTTTCTGTGTTTCCCTCTCTCTCTGCCCCTCCCCCACTCATGCTCTGTTTCTCTCTTTCTCAAAAATAAATAAACAAAAAATTTAAAAAAGAGAGCTGTGATAGAAGACAGGTCTCTCATCCTCCAATGACAGAGGAAGGGAGAGGTTAACTCTGCCTGCTATCCTCAGAAATAGCTTCTCAAAGGTGTTAGCAGAATTCTAGAGAATTGACCAGGGCTTGAGTGTTACAATTATGTTTGCATCTGTCCAGCACTATTTGACTTACACATCACATCCACATAGAGTATGTTTTTTACTCTCCCCAGTAATTCTGTGGGGTAGAGGATTAGTCCCATTTTACAGACGACAGAAACTGAGGTTGAGTGGTAAAGCAAGAATTAACACCATTGGATGGAAATGGTACAACCTTTGGAATCTCTGAGATCTGAATTCCAGTTCTAGTTCTACTCCTTGCTGGTTGGGTGACAGTGAGCAAGAAACTTAACCTTGTGGAGGCTCAGTTTCCCTACCCATAACATAGGGATAATATTTACATGTGATTCATTCAACTAATACTTGAACATATATTAAGTGCTCCATAAATGTTACTTTACTTAATCTTTGCCCTTAATGGCTCGCCTGAGGTCATCCAACCAGTCAAAACTCAAACCTGAGTTCTTCAACTCTAAAACCTATTCTATCTGTCTCTTTAGAAGTAAGAGAAAGGCTGACAGTTAAGGCTGAACAGAAAAAGGTCGTGGCTATATTAGGATAATCACCTTCAAGGGAAGTTATAGCAGCAAGCCTTACTCAAGCTTACAGCAAGGAGGATGGAGGCTAGACATTGGGATAATCTTGCTGACAAGTTTGTTAGTCACCAACCAGAAGAGCTGTGGCTTTGGGGTCCTGAAAGATCTCTAACAACAGGAACCACCCCAATGAGTATGAGCTGGGGTGAGGCAGCTCATCCAGAGGAAAAGGGAACAATGAGATCATCAAGGCTGCAGACTGGAAAAGACCCAAATGGGTCATCTGATCCAGCCTCCTGCCTCTGGGCAGATTCTTCTAGAACCAGACAGGTGAGAATCTCTCCTGTGTTTCAAGGTCTTCAGGGGAAGAGATTCTTCATCCTCCTGGGTCATTGTAGAACAGGTTCTCACAGCTCACATCCAGAAAGGTTTTTTGTTTGTTTGGCTGATTACAATTCTTCTTGCTGTCATTTCAGCCTTAAATGGGAAAGTGTGAAATTTCTTGCCCCATTTTGTGCTGCCTGCCCCATTAAGCAGAGAGGAATGATCACATCCTATTTGCTGATGAATAGCTGCCAACTACCAGGGGAAGGTGAAGGCCAGCATCTGAGATCCTCCATAAGAGCCCACCAAGCTCTCCAGTTTCTTGGTCAGTACATCTGCCCAGGCACACAGGTCATCCACATCCCCCCTGACAGGCTTCACCTGACTCCACTCCCATACCTTTGCTCTCACTCTCCCCACCTAGCCCACAAGGCCCTTCTTCCTGGTTGGCAGCCAACTGAAGTCCAACCCAGGCTTCAAGACTCAAAGGTCACTTCTTAAGTGAAACTGTCTCCAATGTTCAGTGGGAGGAAACAATTCCCTCCTTCATTTCCATTTTGTACTAACTTCATTTGGGGATCTGAAGTGGTATTGGGTTGTAGGCCAAAATGATTGAATGTTGGCAATTCCATATGGTTCAACCCAAATTGTTTATCTGTCTGCTTCTGCTCATAGACTGTAGAGGATGGGTTGTATTAATCTCCATATACCCCTTAATGCTCATTGCTTCCCATCCCCCATACCTAAGTGACTGGAATAATGCTTTATGCACCACTGTGGTCAAAGCATATCTATTAAATTTATTCAATAGTCATAATAAAAAAAATCTGGATCGGCCTTTACCAAACTCCATTTTTACATTGTCTCACTTAATCCTTATAACCGTTCTATGAAGAAGGCCTTCTCATTTCCCCATGGGGAAACTGAGGCATGAAATTGCTTGCCTAGAGTCATGCAGCAATGGTGATCCAGGATCCCTGCCTTTACTAGCTATGCTTAAACTTAGCCCAAACCTTAAGAGAATCCAAAGCCCAGGATTTCTGTGACATTCATCCAATGGTTTGCTGCCTGGATTCTGCTTTCTTCAGCCAGCAGCAAGACTCAGATCCTTCACTCTGCCTCAAGCCTTCTGTGAGGGGAATGGCTTTGGCTAGAATTTGGAGGGAGCGGAGATCATGAGAAGGAGTCACCAGGCAGTATGTAGGATCTTCATCCTGCCAATTATACTTCCTCCTGGCTCCTCAGGAATAACAAACCTTCAGTTTGACCCACCTCTCAGCTCCAAATCTATCAGTGGCTAGCAAGATTACCAAGGCGACTTCTCAGCAAAGGAGGTCTCCATCCAAATCATTTCCAAGAGTTCAAGGGACTCACATTTTCTTTCTTTCTCAGCATTTCTCCTAAGAATGGGGCTCATATTGCTTGTATTGAGAGGATGCTAAGGGGCATCTAAAAGAGGATGCGCATGTCAATGGTGATATATTTATGGTAAAGATTACTAGGAAAAAACCACAACCAGTATACCACAAATGATATCATGGATATCATTGCTTAGTATGACACTTAGGTAAATATTAAAGTTTACTTTTTCAGAAGTGAGTCCATCTAAATATTTTTAATGTTTCATTTATTTTTGAGAGAGAGAGGCAGAGCATGAGTGGGGGAGGGGCATAGAGAGAGGGACATAGAATCCATGAAGCAGGCTCCAGGCTCTGAGCTGTCAGTACAGGGCCTGATGCGGGGCTTGATCTTATGAACCACGAGATCATGACCTGAGCAGAAGTCGGACGCTTAATGGACTGAGCCACTCAGGCACCCCCAAAGTGAGTTTGTTTAAAGAAAGACATTCAGTAAATAAAGAAACAGATGGGATAAAACTATGGCAAAAGTCATGATGGTGGCATGCATTCACATGATATTTAGGAAGGCTTCTACTCTTCCTTCTCATATTCCCAGAAAGACCCAATCACAAGGCAGCCCTGGGAAGGCTGGCTAGGAGCTCTGCATGGAAGGAATCTTCACCATGTGGCCGAGGTTGGGCAGCCTGAGGGAGGAGGACTTGTGGACTCAGGTGGACGTTACTTGCTATCCCAGCTTGACCTCTTTCTAGAAATCTCCTTCTCTGCTTGGAGACAGAGTGCCATCTTTAAGAGGCTCTGGACCTCATTCACTTCAATAGATCTAGCACCTAGTATAGTGCCTGGTACATAATAAGTGTTCAATAAATATTAGTTAAGTAAATAACTGAGCTGTGAATTCCTCATGTAAAGTAAGAAGACTACTTTCTACTGTAAAAAGTTGTAGTGAGGATGAAATTCAGTAAGGTATCAGAAATCATTTTGCTCTGGGCCTAGCATATATTGGCCCTCAGAGTGTGTGCGGGTGGGGGGGGGAAGGGACATTATTATTGCTGTAGCTACTGTAAGGGGCTAACATGAACTGGGCATTTCAGGAGGTATGGAGGCAAAGAGAATCTATAGGCGAGGCCCTAGCATCTCAGTTTACAGCTGAACCTGGGGCCTTGCTAGGCCTGTTCACACACTCTTGTCTCTACCCCCACTGAATGGGACCAGAACCACTCATCTGCTTATACCTCATGTGGAAGGTCAGGCCTATATTGCCTCTCTAAGAGTTCCCTGCTCAGAGTCTGGTCTGGGCACCAGAGCCAAACTGCCCCAGGCATGTGGTTTCCCAGGCACCTGATGGTCATCCATGTGGCCTCCTCCCTGCCAGATCCCCCAGTGGGGTTTGAGTTCCTCCACAACATGGCCTGCTGGGCAGGCCTGGCATTTGTGTCCCAAGAGCAAACAGCAATGGATCTTAGTCTCTGTGGAGGGAGCCCCTCTTCCTCCTACACCTGGGAAGGCCAACACCAGCAGACCAGCCTCAGAGGTCGGAAAACCTCCTGTGGCCCCAGAAGTACAAGAAAGGTCTGTTTCTGTGGCTAATGCAACAGTCTTTCTTGGGGTGTGAGGTCTGGCTGTTTCAGGGCATGCAGAAACCAAGAGGGGCCAACTTGCACAGAGAAAGGGGCTGTGTTTAACTGTTTACAGGTACCTCTCATTATAGACAGAGGTAGGGACCTAGAGTGTTAGTGCTGGTCCAGCAGTTCCCAAACCTGGCTGCATCTGAACCATCCCAGGGGCATGTTAACAAACAGATTTTCAGGCCCAGAATCACCTGGTGGTGGAGGTAGCTCTGGAGTAGTACTGATTTAGCCCAATTTGTAAACTACTACCATATAGCTCATTCTTACACACACACACACACACACACACACACACACACACAATTGAGATATAATTTACATACTTAGGACTCATCCTTTCAAAATGTACAATTCTGTGGTTTTTAGCATGTGTGACCATTACCATTATCTAGTTCCAGAGCATTTTCATCAAACTCCCCCCGTGAACCCCACACCCATTAGCAGTCACTCCCTATTTCCGCTTACCCTCAGCCCCTGTCAACCACTAATCCATTTTCTTTCTTTATGGATTTGCCCATTTTGGACATTTCATATAAATCAAATCATATAATATGTGTCCTTTTGCATCTGGCTTCTTTCACTCAGCATAATGTTCTCAAGGTTCACCCATGTTATAGCATGTGTCAGTGCTTCGTTTCTTTTTATTGCTAAATAGTATTCCATTGTCTGGATATATAGTGTTTGCCTATTCATTCACCAGTTGATGGGCTTTGGGGCTGTTTTCACCTTTTGGGTCATTATGAATACCGCTGCTATGAACCTATAGTGTCAAGGTCCTGTGTGGACATGTGGTTTCATTTCTCTTGAGTACATACCAACGAGTGGAACTGCTGCATCAAATGGTCATTCTATGTTTAAGTTTTGGAGGCACTGCCAGACTGTCTTCTACAGTAGCTGTACCATTTTACATCCCCACCAGTAATGGATTAGAATTCCAATTTCACTACATCCTCACCAACACTTGTTATTTTCCAAGTTTCTTATTTTTTATTTTTATTTATTTATGTATTTATTTTATTTTATTTTAGATTTTTCTGTAGTTTTATTTTATTTTATTTTTTAAATTTTATTTTATTTTTAATTTTTTAAATATTTTTATTTATTTTTGAGAAAGAGACAGAGCATGAGCAGGGAGTTTCAGAGAGAGAGGGAGACACAGAATCCACAGACAGGCTCCAGGCTCTGAGCTAGTTGTCAGCACAGAGACTGACCTGGGGCTCAAACCTAAGAACCATGAGATCATGACCTGAGCCAAAGTTGGACGCTTAACCGATTGAGCTACCCAGGCACCCCTTTTAATTTTATTTTTGAGAGACAGAGAGACAGAGCACGAGCAGGGGAGGTGCAGAGAGAAAAGGAGACACAGAATCTGATGCAGGCTCCAGGCTTTGAGCTATTAGCACAGAGCCTGACACAGTGCTTGAACTCATAGACTGTGAGATCATGACCTGAGCTGAAATCCAATGCTTAACTGGGGCCTCTGTTTTATATTTGTTAAGTCTAGCTATCCTAGTGAGTATGAAATGATATCTCATTGTGGTTTTGGTTCACATTTTTTAATGACTATGATGTTGAGCATCTCTTCACATGCTAATAGCAATCTGTATATCTTCTTTGGAGAAACATCTAATATTAGGAGCTACTTGAGTAGGCCAGAAAGCTCAAAAGAAGCCATCTACAAAAAATGGGAAATGTTTGCTTCTGCCAATTTCTCTTGCTCATTTTAATGGGGTTATTTGTCTTTTTATTTCTGGGTTCTTCATATGGTCTGGATACTAGAGTCTTATCAGACATATGATTAACAAATATTTTCTCCCATTCTGTGGCTGTCCTTTAACTTTCCTGATATATGATTACAGATGCACAGACTGGGGCTCAGAGAGGAAATGTGCCCCACATCACCTTCAATGAGAGTCAGTAGCAGAAAGCTCTTTATACGTACCTAGACTGGGTGCATAGGGACGTGGGCTTGGAGGATGGGGCAAAGAAGTGGTGTGGATAATTCAAACCCCAGCCCAGCTGCCAATGATGTCTATTGCCTTTGAAACACACAATCTCATTTTTGGTAGATGACTTCTCTCCATCACTATGCCCTATCCAATCAGCTCCTAACACTAGATTATTTTCTTGATAGCTCGTCAATGCTTGGAGAAAGAAAGTGGTCTAGGATTAAATCTTGTCTAGAGATAATATACAGAGGATATTCAAGAATACAGGGCATTGTGTATCCACAGGCTTTGTTCTGTTGTTCATAATGGTCCAGGGAGGGCTGAGAGAAAGCTTAGAGTACCCAAGTGCTGTTTCAGGAACAATGAGGAGCCCAGCTGGACCATACCACCCTCTTGAGGTGTTTACAACTGCATCTTTCACATTTCAACATCAAAGTAAGAAAAAGCTTTTCCTTTTTACTTCTTCATATCAAACATTAGTGAGCTAGTGTTAAACCCATGATGGAAATTAACCAAAAATATACACAAGAATATACATACATCCTGGCTTGGACAGCAGGTAAGGACAATTAGCCAATTTTATGAATTGCCTCTTTGTTTATGCTTCCATTATGAGGATGCACGATGATGTCAGGTAATTCCCAACATTTGAGCAAATTCCCAATTCTTTTTGTTGTTTCTTGCATGACAACTTTCTTAGATAGCTTTAAAACATGGCAGTTTTGTATAGCATGGTCATATATAAAGTGAGAGTGGATTTGTTTATGCTTTGAAATTTTGAGAATTTTGTGGCATTCAGTTGCTCTTTCTACAAATGTTCTTTGAGAGCTTTGTGGGTGTAAGGTTCTATGCTACCTTTCTGGGCCTCAAAGTTTCCCCCTTTGTAAATTGTAGGGCTAGGTTAAATCAAGGCTTTTTCAACTTCTCCTTTCCCTTCCGCTCCTCCTCCGACACCCCTCCCCCTTACCCTTCTCTTCCTCCTCCTCCTTCTTTGGTAGAATACTTTTCTGGACAAAATCTCATCCAGAACTACAGTAAAACTAAAAGACCAAGTACAGCTGAGCCAGATGCAGGGGAGAACCCCTTGAATACACTTGAAAACCCAACATTCATACCCAGTGATCACAGAGCCCCCGTAATTCCTCAGAGCAAAACTAGGAAGGATGAGACCAGAAGGGCCCTGCCCTTTTGTACTGCTGATCTATGGTGGTGCGACTGCTCTCAGTTCTTTTTCGTCACCTCCTTCTGACTGCAAAAAAGCCTGGGTTGGATCTTGCTTCAGGGCCACACTGTATACTAGAGTTGAACATCCTTCACTCCTTCTTTCTTGACCAAGCCTTCTCCCCTCTTCCACTCTCTCCAACAGTCCAGTTTTTCCAGAGACCTAAGCAGACTCCAGTCACAAGACTCTCTGTGCCCAATCTGCCTCCCCTCTTTCCCAAGCCCATTCATTTCCTCTCCAACACAGAAGGACACAGAGGGAGGGCCCATGGGAAGAGACCAGGAGAAAGGATGGACTGAGCACCCCAGCTCTCCAGGGCTGGTTGTTGGTTGCCTGGGCCCTCAATGCCTTCTTCAGCTAAAGCATGTTTCAGAAGGGATCCCAGAGGGAAATGGAGTTGGGGGGACCTTTGATTGGAGACAGGAGTTATTCTTGCCTCATTTTGCTGCCTACCAGGCTTGAAGAGAAACGCAGGCATCCTTAGCAAACAGTGAACTATCAGGGGGAGAACGGAGGAAACAGGGAGTAGGAACCAAAGAAGGAACCATTGGGGAAGGGTGGGACCCATTTTCCCATATTCAGAGGGGCTGGTCAGAACCTGATGGGTTTTCAGGCAGGGCCTGAAGGCTAGGGATTGGGTCGGTGAAGTACAGATGGAACCAGAGCCTATTCTTGGGATCCAGGTAGCTGACTGAAACGGAGGATTGGCTCTCAGACCCACAACTTCCCATCACATAAATATCCCCCACCCACCAGGAAAAGCAGAGGGTTACCAGGGGAATTGTCTGTCATTTTCCAGATAAAGAAAAGTGAGGCCTAGGGAGGGGAAACTACTGGCTATTGACCACAGAACCTGGAGCAAGAGTCATTATCAGTGTAATGGAATGATGGGGGTGGGGCTGAGGTAGAGCTGTGCCCCTTGGGACTCTAACTGCTAGCTCTTTATTTAGCCTTGGATTTGAGGCAGCTAAACCAAAGCAAATGAAATTCCACAAGTAAAAAAGGCTTTCTCTGGTGAGCCTCCTCACTGGAGGCCCTGGAGCCAGGTATGTGAGGACCCACCCTAGGGAAGACTGGCTTAGAGCGGAGGGAGCCACTGGGTGGTGCTGTCTCTCCTCCCAAGTTACTTAGGCAAGTTTCAAATGCCAGGGCAAAGAAGTCACCCCCATTCATGCCCCATCCTGCCAGGGCCTTAACAAAGGCCGCTTGGGTTAGGGCAGGGAAAACCAGTTTTGACAAAATTACATATCTCCCCTGGCACGTAGGTGGGGAACGGAGGGTCCAGACTGGCAGGGCCCAAGAAACTGAGGGAGAAAGAAGGAAAGGCACTTGCACTGAGGTCCCAGAAGGCTGCCCCATTTCTCAACCACTCTGGAGACTGAGACATTCCAGGCACCCCAAACAAAGGATGATAGTTCTCCCCATTTCATAGGCAAACAGACTGAGGCCTGGAAAGTTAAGGGCCTACAAGTAAACTATTTTAGGAGGCACCCTTTCCCAAAACTTAGGTTTTTAAAGTAAGCCCCTTTATGGCTAAAGTCTAAGCGGAGACTAGAAGTGGGCTTTAGAAATGCTAATGCCATGCGTGAGTGACAGGCCGCAGACAATGGCGGAGGGCTCAGTAAACGGGGCCGCCAGGCCTGGGAGCGGGGCTCCCCACGTGGGAGCTGAGTGGGGGAGGGAGCAGAAGAGGGGGCCTTCCCAGCAGAGGGGATCCGAGACTGCTCTAATTGGAAGGGGCTGGAGCTGCAGGGGCAGGAAGGGGGAGGGGATTACCTGCAAGTCTGCCGCTGACGGGAGCGGGGGGCTCCCAGGAGGGGTCCTGCGGGAAGCAGGAGGGCGGGGGAGGGGCTCCAGGAGACTTGGAGGGGAATAGAGAAACCACTCCTTCACTGGTTCTTCCTACATTACAAGGTGGTGAGGAGACTGGTCTCCCCCCAGACTGCAGGCCGTTTGTTTTCCTGCTCCCTCACTGATCAGCAGTGTATGCAACAGTCAAATGGGAATAAGAGCACCTGCCTCAAAGGATCCTCAGGAAGATTCAGAGAGGATGTAGGTAAAGTGCTTAAGAAAGTGCTCAGTAATGGTGAGTTCACGTGATTATTTATCCAATAAGTGATTCAGAGCCCTGGGCTTGTTCCGTGAGGTTGGTGCCTCACCTAGTGAGGCTGGCTGTGGTGAGGGAGAAGAAGTAGGCTGCACCTTGACTCCAGGCTCTGGGCTGAGGAGGACCAAAAGTCTTGAGTGTAGGCAGCAGAGCCTCTGGGCTATATGTGAGGCCCCTGGACTGTGCTGAGCCTCAGGGTGTGGGTCAATGGGGCTCTTTCTGGGCCTTTAGCCCCGGCTTGGGAGAGGACTTCTGGAGTGATGTGGCCTCTCCAGGAGTGGTTGGTTGTATGCTGAGAGGTGGGCCCAGGTTCAGCCTGTCATCCTGGTTAACTCAGGAAGCCAGCCTCAAACTCAGGCAGCTAGTCTCAAACTCAGGCTTCCCTAGTACAGTGAGAGTCAGAAAGCCAGAGAAAGGATCCTAAGCAAACTCCCGAAGTCCCAATGCAAGGTGTAGTAAGCAACCGTGGCAAGCAAACCACCGGGGAGTGAGAAGAAAATATTACAATATATAGAAAATTTTATTTCTGTATAGCTCATCCTCTAGCAATTTTGACATTCGACATTCATTTTGTGACCTACACCATTAATTAAAGTATGTATGGTAAGGACAGCACATACCACAAGTACTTTGTGGCATTGAGTAGTGCGTTTGTCTCCTCTTTCTACAGGGGCTAACAAAAGCCCAGAGACCTCAAGTCACTCACCCAGTGGAAGAGCCAGGATGCATGTTCACAAGCTGGCCCCAGAGTCTGTGTGCTTAACCGCTGCATTATGTATAAATAAATCCCTGTGGATATATTGGGTTGGTGTGCTCAAAATGATGTGGTGATAGGAATTCATGATTTAGAAGAGGTTGCCATGAGGAAACTGGCCAAAGATGGCCACCATCTGGTAGGGAAGAGGAGTGAAAGGGCAGGCATCACACAAATGGCATAAGAGCGGGGGCTGGCCGTGGAAAAGGGCAGCTCAGGAAGCCAGGGTGGTGGGAGGGGTAGAGGGGGCTTTAAATCCCTCAGGGTCTTTTTCAGCTGTTCTCATAAAGGGAGATATAGAACTATATAGATATATAGCAAAGAGATACATGAATACCTACATGGATAGCCACTTAGATATAAGGATGGATATATAAACAGATATAGAAATACATAAGTGCATAGATATTATAGGTATGTGGTTATATAGCTATAGGCATTACTATATAGCTACATAAAAATTCTTAAGATAGAAACACAGGAAACATTCTTATGTGAAAGTATGAATAGAAGCCTTGTTAGAAAGCTTGGCTATTTAAAGTAATACAGCAGGATTCCCTCCTTTGGGCTGGAAAGATGTGTCACCCCCTGAGGACATGCGAACCACAGCATCAGCCACTCTATCAGGTTTTGAAGCCCTTTGGTCTCACTCTCACCAAGGCTCAAGCCTCATCTCGCCAACACCAGGCAGTCAGCTAGCCTCTCTTGCACATCTCTGTGCATGGGGCCCTCACTTGACCTTGAGAAGCCCTGGTCCTCTGGGAATATCCTCTGCCAGCTGTGAAATTCTTCTCAGATCTCAGCTGAACGCTGCCTCTGAGTGGGGCCACCAGAACCCTAGTCTGCTCTTTCTGCCAGTGGCAGAGACGTGAAGGCAGAGACACTCCCCCCACTCCCCACCCCAGAGTCTTCTTCTGGCTTCCTGGGCGCTGGAGCCATTGGGATCTCACTGGAAGCCTCTCTACCCAAAGGTGCAGCAGGGGAGAGGCCTGCTGCCTGGGCCAGGTCCCACCTGGGGCCCCTCTGATTTCAGGCATTTTCTGAGGCTGACACAGCTGCCCTTGGGGACCACTCCCTTGCCTTTGAAGAAATAGGTAGGGTTACAGGGTTAGCTAGGGAACTAGGCTTCTGCACTAACCTCAGCACTGCTGGAAGAGACAAAAGGAGCAGAGCCAGGGAGCAGATTTCTATTTCCAACCTTCTCCCTGCCTCTAGCTTGATATCTCCCCCACCCCCTACTTTTTCTTGTCTCCATCTCTCCTTTTCTCTTTGCTTTTCTGTCCTTTTCTTCGTTTCTTCTTTTCTATTTATCTGTCTCTCCCTTTCTCTCGTTTTTCTCCTCTCTTTCTTTCTCCTTTCAACTTATGTCTTCCTTCTCTTCCCCCACTCTGGCTGTGTCTTGGATTTACTCTTAGCCTTGTTGTTTCTGTCTTTAACTTCAAGAACTTGTGCAGATATTCTGGTGAGGAGAGTGGAGGCCAAACAACCTTGTGGGTCTGTAGTCACTACCCCAATAATAATAATAATAATAATAATAATAATAATAATAAAAACACAGAGAGTGACATGGGGAAAGAATAGCCCCACTCTTTACCTGGCTCTGTACAGCATCTCTCATGGTTGTCCATCCAGCATCCACCTGCACATTTCTGGGGATATAGGTCTCGTTAGGCCCTGAGACAGCTATGCCCTTGAAGAAAAGTGCAACCCAACAGGAAGTGCTTCTCTGAAGTGACCTGAACACTCTGTCCCTGTGGCTTCCAACCATAGGTCTTAACTGTGGTTGCTGGGGTTCCTTTGCCCTTTGACAGTTCTTCAGAGGTCTTCCTGAAGAAGTGAGATTCTCTTTGGCCTGCATCCTCTCAATTTGGGCTCTCCCAAAAGAATTAGAGATTCCCCCCCCCCCACCAGCCCAGAGTAGTGGTGCCACATACTGGGAGCGGGCACCCCTCCACACACCCAAACCAAACTGGAGAGGGAGTTGGTAGGAGTGTCAGGAATATCCCAGGGAGGGGGCCACTAGTCACAAACAAGCCCTCCAGATCCCATCTGAAAAATCCAGTCTGAATTAAGATAGGGGGAAATTGAAACTAGCCCAGCCCCAGGAAATAGGGAAGACAGGAAAAAAGCTGGAGAACGGACAGGAGCAGTAGGCACGCTGGGCCATCCCTGCCAGAGACATGAAGCCCTTGACAAGAAATCCCAGGAGCCCACGGAACTGGGCAGAAGGGAACCAGTGAACAGAAAGGGCTGCCTTGGGGGCCCATTAAGAACGGGTTGCTCTACAGAAAGGGAGGCACAGAACAGGCAGTTTCTCAGCCCTGGGACCAGGGACTAGCAAGACTTCCTTTCAACTATATACCCCCAGGAGACCAAGCTGAGGTCTTGGTGTCCTGCCAGCCTGGACTCCTCAGCCTGCACAGACAGAATGAGGCAAGAGCCTGGACTAGTAGACCAGTTTCACATGTGCCCCTCCCAGCACTTCTGCAGCACCCTGTATAAGATTCCACTCAGGCGCTGGCCTCAGGTGCTTCCCAACCCCTTGGAGTGACAGAGGTTTCTTCTATGCCTTAGGCCTCCATGGGGAGGTTACTGACCTCCTCGGAACCTTTCCCAGCAGCCAGCTAAAATCCTTCCTGCTGTAACCTTTGCTCTGGCCTACCCTTAGTGGATTTTACTCTTTGCTTCATATTAATGGGCGCCTTCCTTCTCTGTGCCAGGCTCTATGCTTAGCTTTCTACATACATAGTGCTAATGAAAGGGTTAACACCATGTGCCTTACCAGAAGCCCTGCCCCCACTTCTGACATCCCCCCTGTACCCCTCAGGCAGCAGGAGTCATATTCTCTAAGGCAGTGTTTGGCAGAAAGGGGACTGCTTTGCCTGGGCTGGCCACATGTTCCACCTCCGCCCCCTCCCTGTTCCTCATGCAAGTGTCAGGAAATAGGATCCAAGGAGAAAGCAGGCACCTGTTCTGAAGTTCCTGACAGGCCCCCTCTCCCGTGCCCCAGCCCCTGGGCCCCCTGGTGCCTGCCCCTAGGGCCTGATGGGAAAGAAAGGCTTCAGAGGCGCAGGCCACCTCCTCCTATTTGTGTCTTTATTTGGCCTGCCACATTTGGTCAACCCCATCATCAGAGAAGAAACAGTAAAATGTAGTGGTTAACAGCACAGATTCTGGGACCAGGTGGTCACATACCAGTTTAGTAACCTTGGGCAAATCACATCACCTCTCTGGGTCTCAGTTTCTTCTTCTGTATCATGATGGGCATCATAATAGGATCCACGTTATAGGGTTGTTTTGAAGGTTGAACTAATATATGGAAAGTCCTCAGAATAATGCCTGAGACATCATAATCAAACACAAAAATCATTAACTAAATTCAGCCCCTGTCTCCCAAGGTCTGCCAACTCCTAGCCTCAGGGTTTCCCCAGTTCCTATGCTATCTTGTTCTTCTAGGACAGTGAAGACTGTGCCCCTGGCCACTGCTCTTGTCCCCTCTAGTACTGTTCCTGAGCCCTCTGGGGCTGGGCTTTCTTCTTGGGATGGTAGAGGGTCAGAGGAGCTGGTCCTGGCCAGGCCAGAGTCTGGCTGGGAACAGGCCTTCCTCCTGCAGCTCAGTAAGGGCCTCCCCCAGGAGGCCTCTTGCCTCTTCCTCCCCAGAGTGGGGCAGCTGCTCTGCCTCTTTAAGGCCCTAAGTAGGTCATCGCCCAGCTGAACATCCCCCTCACATTCCCCTCACCCTAAACAATCTGATCTGATCGCTGGTGATGAGGTCAATTTCACATGGCTTTGTTCCTGCAGTGAGCTTGTCACGACCAATCATTTCCAAGCGAGGAGCCCATAATCCTGCACTGGCTCCCTCATACCCAGAGGCCATGACCCCTTCCTTGCTCATCAATGTGAGGTCCCTAAGGGCCGGCTCAGCATGAGTTTCCTCATGGCTTCTGTGTGCCCTCCTGGTCTTCCTGGCTACAGTGGGAGGGGGCCTGGGCTGGGGTCAACCGTGGGGCTGCCAGGAGAGTGTAGAATAGGTGTGTCGGTAACTTGGGGAGAGATCGGTCCCTGGGGAAGGTGGTGGGTGGCCAATGCAATAGGGTGGCAACAGCCATGCATTTCTGGTCCCTGAGCCCACCCAGCTTGAGGAATGAGCTTTTCCTTTGGGGTAACCTGACTGGAACCTCGTATCCTGGGGACAGAGAACACAGCCCAGGGGCTTGTGAGAGTTACTGAACATAGGCATCCCCAAGTCTCTTTGTGTAGCATGACAGAGGCTAGTAGTAGGGGGCAAGTGTGCTTACATGCCAGGTCTGTGCCAGCTGGGGTGTAGTCATGCTCTGAAGGCAAAAAAAATCTTACTTCTGGGAATCAGGACTTAGATTTCATTTCTGTCTTAGCCCTGCCACTGACAAGCAATGTGCCCTTGGCCAAGGCCCTCCTCTCTGAGTCTCAGTTTCTCTGGGCACACCATAAGAGTGGTATGCTAGAGCAAATCAATGTGTCCTTTCATTGTGGAGCATTCCTGAGCCTTTGTGGGAGGAGACCTGGAGACTTAGGTTGTGGAGGGGGAGAGGGCGATGTGCTGCCTCTCTGCCTCCACAGGGGCTTGCACGGCCCCCACACACAGTGGGTGTCAGCAATGTTTGGTTTTGGTAAGATAAAAAGCATCATGCCAGAGGAAATGAGCTTCTCTTCTTTCTTCTGCATACTTTTTGCATGATAGGACTCATCCCATCTGCCTGGGCCCCAGAAGAATGGACAGTAAGAATGGGTGAGAAGACCTAACTGGGCTTTGCCTAGTGGTACGGGCTTCTGAATGGGAGACTGGAGTGGAGAAGGGAACACCAGGGCAGCCAGGGAAACCTGCTGGGTATCATGGCCCCAGGTACACCCAGCAGCTAAGAAAGAAGAAGGAAGGGAGTGCGACATGCTCTGGACAGGGAGCTTTGGACACCACATCTCACGTCTTATTTAGTCTTTGTGTCACCACAGAGGCAATGGGCTGTTCCACATTTTACAGATGAACACACTAAGGCTGCTGCTCCCAGAAGCAGCTGGTCTCAGGAGTGAAGGAGAATGAGGTGGGCAGATCAGGGCTCAAGGACAGGTTTAGAACATAATGATAGCAGGAGGCTTGTCTTCAGAGAACTGATCTCTGAGAAAGTGGCATCCAAAGGCCTGACCTAGTCCAGACCTGGGCCACAGTGTCAGGGAAAACACATAAGTTTGGAATCACACATATCTGGCCCCTAGTTCTAGTCTGCTGCTTCCTCAGTGTGTGGCTTTGGCCACGCCACTTGCCTCTCTTTGCCTAAGTTTCCTTCCCCATCTAATGGAGGTAAATCAGCTTGACCTTACAGGGAAGTCAGGAGGATTCAGTGAGATGAGGGCTGCATGTATAATAGATGCTAAGTAAATGTTCTTTCTTATTTCAGTTCATTGGCAAGTCTTGTCATCTCCATCTCTAAATGAATTCCAGATCTGCCCACCTCACACCTCCACTGCCATCACCCCTTCTAGACCACTATCACCTCCTTCCTGGGTCACTGCAGAAGCCTCCTCATGGTCTACCTGCTTCTATTTTTGTCCCCTGCCAACTGTTATTCACACAAAACTGAGTGATCTGTTACAGTCCTGAGTCACTCACAGCACTTCCCTGCTTAAAACTCCCAGGGCTTCCTGTATCACTCAGAGTAAAATGTGAAGTCTTTACCATGCCTACAAGGCTCTCAATAGTCTGGCCCCTACTGACTCCTCTGACTTCATCTAGGATCACTTGCCTTTTACTCACTTTGTTCCTATTACCCTGATCTCTTCTGTGTTGTGACCCTACAAAGACGGTTTTGGCCTCGGAGCCTTTGCACTTGCTATTCCCTGTGTGGAATACACTTCTCCCAGTTTTTCTCATGGCTGATTTCTTCACATCATACAGACTTGGCTCAGATGTCAAGTTTTTAGAGGATCCTTCCTCTCTAGAGATCTCTTGGCTCTAAGTTCTCATCATCTTGGAAATGTTCCTAATGTTTAACCTACAGCTGGCTATGCTGTGGTCATTTAACCTTGTTCCTTTGCCCTCTGCCCTTCTCCTAAGATGTCTCTTTTCGCAGCAATTTCCTACTCGACACATCCTCAAAGGCAAGGGAAATTAAAGCAAAACTGAACCCTTGGGACCTCATCAAGATAAAAAAGCTTCTGCAAGGCAAAGGAAACAATCAAGAAAACTAATAGGCAACCGACAGAATGGGAAAAGATAGTTGCAAATGACATATCAGATAAAGGGCTAATATC